>ANSM01004593.1:0-15899 GCA_000347735.1 Cercospora canescens BHU | reverse complement strand
AGAATCAGCCGAGAGTAACGTAGTGAAGAAATGGCCACTCTGGGCCTCCGTACTTCCGCGCGGTCCTTCAATCTTCGTTTCCTCTCTCATCTTACGTGGAAATGGCTTTCGCGGCCTAAGAGTATCCGCGGCTCTTCATGGACAGGAGTGACAAGGAGTTGAGCGTACATTTGCCTGGAAAATGGTACCTGCGGACTGTCAGTGGTATGAGACACGGCTGTAATTCTCCAGCAAACAGCGCATCCCACAACTGGACACGAAGATGTCCAACACCTGCTTCGTGACAAGCGGCGCTGCTCTCACGAGCTATGCATCTCCTCCTTCGAGTGCGATGACCAGAAAACCCAGAGCGATTTGGCTACGAGACCGACTCAGTCCGATCCGTTCGAGCTCCTGAAATGCTATCACGTCATGCAAGCAACAAGCGTCCTTGAGCACATCTCTGCGATTACCCCATCTGATCGATCGACATAACTTCTCCTGTGAGGCTCTGCAGAGTCTCAATAGAATGTCGCGGCGCGTTCAGAGTGACGAAACATCGCCGCCAAGGACCCGAAGACGACGATCGCGGCCGTCTTCGTAGCATTGAAGCTCAGCATGGTTTGCACTAGTCCCGCGACGCCATGGTATTACGCTGGCTGCGCAACTAACATGGCGCCCTACATCAACCAAGTCTATCCCGCTGTTAGGCGCAATGATGTAGGGACTTCGAATCTCTAGCATATATCATGTTCACCTCAGCTGACGGTATTGGAGGCATGGCCCTTCCCCTAACCCACGACCACCAAAGTCACAAGAATGTATAATCTCAAGCAAACGATGGGACAATCCGGCTTCCGCAATTATCTTGTGAGTGCAGCACGGACAGCTCGAATGAGTGGACACTATAGAGACCATGCTCAACGAAATAATGCAGCGAGTATTTGGCTATGCAGACAAGACTAGTTGGACGCTCAATGCCATTGCTTTAATGGCAGCGATTGGAGCTGGTGTTCCGCTGCCGTTGATGGAAGTCTTCTTTGGCCAGTTCGTGACCACTTTTCTGGACTTTAGCCAGGGCCGCGTTGGAGTCCAGGAATACATGGCCGACGTGTCGAGGCTCAGCTTGTACTTTGTCTATTTGTTCATTGGCAAAGCCTTGTGCGTGTACATTCACAGCTTTTCCATTTCCATGTCGGCGTTACGGACCATCAAGGCTTTGCGCATACATTTCTTGCAAAGCCTACTGCGCCAGGACATTGCGTATTTCGATTCGAAAGATGGTGGAAGTCCTGCAATCAAAGTGAGCACGACTGCAAACCAGGTGAATCAAGGCATATCTGAGAAGCTCTCTTTGACAGTTCAATCGATGTCGACGTTCGTCACTGCATTCGTTGTCGCATTTGCGGTGCAATGGAAATTAACGCTGATCACGCTGGCGATTGTTCCAACAATTTGCATCATCACGGCGGTCACAATAGCTGTCGATGCGAAGAATGAGCAGAAGCTCCTCTCGGTCTACAGCAAAGCTGGTCTGTTGGCGGAAGAGGTCTTCTCAAGCATTGCCAATGTTCACGCTTTCTGGCTGCATCCGACAATGGTGAATCGTTACGATAAATTTTTGCAAAGAGCGCACAATATCGGCATGCAGAAGCGACTGAACATTGAAATCATGTATTCCACAGAATTCTTTGTGATTTATTGCGGTTACGCTTTGGCCTTCTGGCAGGGCATCCGTATGTACTACTCTGGAGAGATCGACCAGCCCGGCAAAGTGGTGACGGTCATATTCGCCATAGTTGCCGCAACGACATCTTTGACGCAGATCGCGCCTCAGCTGGTTGTGGTGAGCAAAGCGTTCTCGGCCTCCAGTGAGCTGTTCGAGACGATCGATCGAGCCTCAGCGATAGATGCTCTGTCCGAGGAAGGTACGAAACCACTTCGGTGTTCTGGGCATATCCGCTTCCAAGGCGTTCACTTCGCTTACCCTTCTCGGCCCGACAATCCTGTGCTGCGTAGTCTGAACCTCGACGTACCTGCTGGAAAGACGACTGCAATCGTTGGCGAGAGCGGCAGTGGGAAAAGCACGATCATCAGTCTCTTGGAAAGATGGTACGAACCCAATTCTGGCAGCATCTCCTTGGATGGCGTTGAGATCTCGCAGACAAATATTCGCTGGCTGCGGACAAGAATACGCTTGATACAACAGGAGCCGATACTGTGCAGCGGGACAGTCTTCGAGAACGTTTCCTACGGCCTGGTAGGCACTGCTCATGAAAACATCTCCCCGGAAGACAAGATGAAACTCGTTGAGCAGGCCTGCAAAGACGCGTTCGCGCACGAATTCATTATGGCTCTTCCGGAGCAGTATCAGACACCTGTGGGAGAGCGCGCTCGAATGTTATCGGGTGGTCAAAAACAGCGACTTGCTATCGCCCGAAGCATTATTTCGGACCCTGCTGTCTTGCTCATGGACGAAGCCACCAGTGCTTTAGATCCGAAGGCCGAGCAAGTCGTGCAAGCAGCACTCGATAGCGTCTCAGTCAACCGGACAACTATCATCATCGCTCATAAGCTCTCCACAATCCAGAATGCTGATACCATCGCAGTAATGCGCGAAGGTGCTGTGATTGAGCAAGGCACACATGGGGACCTACTGGCTCGTGGAGGCGCGTACGCTCGTCTAGTTCAAGCGCAAGATCTCACCTCTGCTGGAAATGGTCAGCTTGCAGACTCTCGCGATTATGGATGGGATGAAAGAGCCGAAGATCATCAAGACAATGAAGAAATCAACAGCGAAGACTTCAGCGTTGAATTGCATGTCCAAAGACGTCACCAAGAAGCACGAGTGGTCAGACACGGACTCCTCCGGTGTCTTTATATTCTTGTCCGCGAGCAGCGAGGGTTGTGGTACTGGCTCATATGCATTACCATATCCTGTGCACTTGCAGGCGGTACGTACCCCCCCCAAGCAGTCATTTTCGCTCGAACATTTGAGGTTTTCGAAGCCCGTGGACCCAACACACTGTCTGATGGGAATTTTTGGGCCTTGATGTTCTTCGCTGTGGCGCTGGCTCAATGGATTATATATTTTGTAATGGGCTGGGTCTCCGTGGTGATTTCGCAGACCCTCACGAAGGCATATCGCGGACGCTTGTTCGAAGCGGCATTGTACCAAAAGATGGTAAATAAGACATCAGTTCACGACAAGGCCTCCGCAATGCTCATTACTGACACTGCTCCAGGACTTTTTTGACAATCCTGCGAACGAGAGTGGCGGCCTGACCGCACGTCTTGCCACCACCGCTCAAAACCTACAAGAGCTGATCGGACTAAACCTATTCCTGATCATGATCAACATTGCGAATATTGTATCGAGCTCCATTTTTGGTATCGCGGTCGGTTGGAAACTCGGCTTGGTGTGCGTTTTCGGAGCATTACCCCCACTCCTATTTTCTGGGTACCTACGGATTCGCCTCGAAGGCCGCTTGGAGGATGCAGTTGCTGATCGATTTGCCGACAGTGCTGCGGTCGCTGCAGAAGCCATTTCTGCAATTCGCACTGTTAGCTCATTGACGATAGAATGGACTATGCTGCAGAAGTTTTCCGACAGATTATCAGATGTGGCATTCAAGTCGATCAAAGCCCTCTCCTGGACCATGCTGTGGTACTCGCTCTCACAATCCATCCAATTCTTAGCAATGGCTCTTGGTTTTTGGTATGGTGGTAAACTTGTCAGCCAAGGAGAATACACCACCACTCAATTCTTCCAAGTTTTCATCGCAGTGCCCTCCGGCGGGGAAGCGGCAGCCGTCGTCTTCCAGTACACTACAAGCATATCAAGAGCCACACCTGCTGCAAATTTGATGTTTCAGTTGCAACAGACGGCGGCGAAGGTGAAAGGTGACAACCCACCTCCACCGACTGACGACGAAAAAGGTCATGGACCAACCGCAGTAGATTTCTCCGGGTTGAGCTTTGCCTATCCTTCGAGACCGAACAATCCGGTTTTGAAAGGAGTTGACGTTTCCCTTTCCGCTGGCCAATTTGTCGCATTCGTTGGTCCGTCTGGGTGTGGCAAGACAACAATGCTAGGTCTATTGAGCAGGTTTTATGATCCGGCGTCCGGCATCATCAGCCTAGACGGGCGGTCTATCACGGATAACACAGTTCGAGAGCATCGCAGGCACATAGGCCTTGTGCAGCAAGAACCAGCACTGTACAAAGGCAGTATTAGAGATAACGTGGCGCTCGGCATGGCAGATAAGGAAGATGTGACCGACGAAAAGATACAGCAGGCCTGTACCCAAGCCAACATTTGGACACTCGTGCAATCGTTGCCCGAGGGTCTGAACACTTCTGTTGGCTTGCGTGGCTTCCAATTGTCTGGCGGACAGAAACAGCGTGTGGCAATTGCCCGGGCCATCGTCCGCAGTCCGCGGATTATGCTGTTGGATGAAGCAACTTCGGCACTTGACACTGAAAGCGAGAAGGTTGTGCAAGCGGCTCTGCTCGACGCCGCAAAGGCGGCGGGTCGTACTACTATCGCTGTGGCTCATCGCCTAAGCACCATAAGAGATGCGGACAAAATCTTCGTCTTCGACTCCGGAAAGATAGTGGAAGCAGGGGGTCACGACCAGCTGATGTCACAAAGAGGCCGATATTTCCAGATGTGCCGCAGTCAAGCGCTTGATCGGGCCGCGTAGAGGATTTTGGGTGCTCTGTCCGTCTGAAATTCTATGTCTATGTGAGAGTAGTTCCGTCTCTCCAAAGGCAATTGTCGTGATCTAGATTTTCTTTACATGTGGATCAGCACTTGTCGTAAGAGCCAAGTCCTGTAAAGTAGCCTTCGCCGGCCACGCAAAGCCGAAATGAGGACTTCCTTCTGGGCTAGTTAGGAATTCGACAAGAGCCATAAAAGTGTACGAGCCCATAGAAGTCAGGATATGCCAGTACCCATGACCTGGAGTGATTCAGCTACCGTTCAGCACGCAGCAATAGGAGCCCCTCACCTTCAAGCAGTATGGCCAGTGGCCAACCAATCTGGTGTTTCCACTTTGTCAAAGTAGGACAAAAGAGGTTGTCAATATTCCAAATGAAGAACGCGAACAGCGAGACTGACGTCGCGAATGTTACAAGCGAGCGCAACTTCGCTCTCTGAGCTTGCTCCTTGATCCGCATGCGGATAATATGCCGTATTCTTCTTGCTACGGTGATAGACATGCCGAAGAAGAGGAGCACATGCAGAATGAACTCATCTGTCAGGCAGTGGTATATCACGAATGGAATGATGATGCCAAGGATGATCGCCGTGTTCCTTCGCTGAATGGCGAGAGGTTCTTCGAAAGTGTAGACTTGCAAGAGCACTGTGGCGATGGCGACCTGATTATCTCAAAATCAGCATCAAAATAGTCCAATCTGGATGATGGCCGGCTGTGACGGGAGATATGACACCTACATGCATTGACAGTTCGTCAGCTGTAGAGCGGTTAGTCCAGAACTCTACATCATCCTGTAACGAACATACACATCTGAGTATGGTACTTCAGCGTCGTATGATAGAGTCCACTGAAAATGCCAACGCCAATCAAAGCGAAATAGGACGAATTGGTAATGGAAAACAGGCCAATGTCCTGGCGTTTCGATCGACGGAGGCCATGGATGCCATACGCAACTACGGAAGAGAGTGAGCTTCCGATCATTAGGATGTGTCGAGTGACATACTGTAAGCCAAGCTTGTCACTGTATTGATGAACTCGGCAATGTAGTGTGTCCAGATGTAGTCCTGACAAGAAGGTCAATCACAAGCCGTCTTGGCGCATGCATGTATGTAGCTAAGAAATATGCACCTCTTCACAAAAGCTAGCATTATGCGTCAGTCTTGTGTCCCATCTCTCAAGAGGACTGTTGAACGCCCGCCTTACTTGACATGACTGGTCGGAGGACCCCAATATCCGAGGATCGACTGCGAAGCAGACTGATCCCAGAGCTTGCCGTTTGCCATTCGGCGTGACAGCCGTCTTTGGACCAGGTACAGCAAAGAATGCGCAAAATCAGAGCCACAGGCGTATTACTGAAATAGAGTTCCCGGGTTTCCCCTCTTCACCACGGTTGTCGACATCTTAGCAGTGAGTGAAATGCTGCGAAGAATTCGGGCTCTCCAACCGGAAGTCTCGGCGGTTGAGTATTCTTGAACAGGGCTTCTCATTGGAGAGAGCAGATTTCGGCTCCTCGGCCTCTGTAACGGCCGCACGCGTCCGCCTTGTCCAACAACTACCCCACTTCTTCATGCTAAGCTGTCTGGACTCGTGCACCGTCCTATTTCAGCATACCGGGAACATATAATGCCAATGAATTTTGTACGGATGCGCCATAGTGAAGCCGGTGAAGCATCACTCAGCAGGCCAGCCATCTCACGTGGGGTTGCAGGACCTTCCACATCGCGGTGGCACACTCGTATTCTGATTCCTACAGCACCACTGCCATTGGAGCTGCAATGCTGAACCTAGCACAGCGTGACTGTTGGTGACAAGCGCCGGTCGAGTCGCCAACGACCGAGACAAGGAACTTTTTGGACCGAAGAAGCCCGCTCAGCACCAGCTACACATGGCAGAGCATAGGAATGGAGTGATCACGCTTGCATTTTGGAATGATATCGAGGAAAGGCACGAGACTGCCTCATGTAAAATGACAGCCATCTTTCACACTCCATGCTTGGCTCCCAAACATCGGCCCCTTGTCTGCAACCGCAGTATCGGACAATATGTCTTCGACATGAACCCCTGGCTATCACATATCCGGCGGGTTGCGTAACACCGAGGAACTGCACTGAAGTTCCCCGGCTCCTTCTCTGGGCCTGCGCTGCGTGCACCGGACCAATAGATGTCGATGAAGCAGCTACTACATTCACTGTAAGTATAGTAGTACAGTACAGTACACGCTGGGGTAAATCCGGGGTCATGGAGAAGCCTTGAGAAATTTACGGTCGGAACTGCCGGAGTTGGGTGAAATTGACATGTCAACCCTAGCATAACTACTGATCTTGGTCGAAGTGTCCTTCCAAAACAGCTCCCCTCTCCCGCCATTCGACGTACTGCTTCTTCTTGTCGTTGCAGTCGGACGAATTCTCATCAGAGCGCAATGCTCTTTTTCATTGTATTGTATGCGAGGAATCCCCGCCGCTGTAAAAATACCGGTTTGACAGCTAGATGTGTTGCCGGGACCACTCTAATTCTCGGCTCAACATACAGCAGTGCCGGTACACCCCAGACATGCTGTATTAGTGCCGGCATGCTGGTCCTTGTCGATGCAGTTGTCAGAGGCCATGGGCTGAAAGCTTAAGTCGCTTTGCGCTCATCACAGCTAGGGCATCTTCGATGGTGCCCTAGCGCATTGGCCAGGAAGAGGCAGCCGAACCCAGGTTCCTTCCCACCTCCTCGCAAAGCCAGGCACAATCCTCCCAAGGCTCTTCTTCGGGTACTGATTGTCTCGTGGATCCACGATGCGCGAGTTGGACCATGCCGCCGGAATTTTACCTAACTATCGTGCGCTCAACCACGAGTAGAGACTATAATCTTGACAATAACATGATTTCTGAGCTCGGTCTATTCTCCTTTCAGCCTGAAGTCAACTAATGCAAGTGTGAAGAAGGTCAACACTGGACCAATATGGTGGCCATCCGTGCCGTCGTGAGCGATGACAACGCCGTCAAGAGCGAATTCCTGCTCGAAGGCGAGGTTGTTTCCCTCGTGACCTCGATGGCGTCTCTGCCTCTCATGGCCGTATTCTTCTGGCAGCGATATCTACAAGCAAAACACAAGGCTTTCACTGTAGCGTCCTGTTGTCTGCTACTCGTACGTCAGTCTGTCCATTGTTGGCAGTATATCATGGCTGACGTCGTGTGCAGACATATATAACCTCTTTCTTCTTTGTCTTTATCCTCACAGTAGTGCTACACATCCGAGTTGAGAATCACGACTTGTGTGATTCAACGATCCTGTTATGTGAGCGTAGCAACGTCCTCAAGTCTTCAAGGAAGTCGCTGACGTCCTTTAACAGGTCTCACGCTGTACGTCGTGAGCAAAATGGCCGGCTTTCTGTTCCTGATCGAAAGGGCGTACATCATATCATGGCCCGTCAGCCCAAGATACAAGACACCAGAATACATCATGAGCTGTGTGGCGCTTTTTGTGCCATATATCATCGTCGCAAGCTTTGCGATCAAATAGTAAGCGTTCACCATCGCACTATCCTGCGTCATGAGCTTACACCGCTGCAGTTCCATCGCATTTGTGAACGAGGCCAAAGTGTGCATAATTGGTATTCAGATGTACGCACTAATACCATTATTACTAGTGGAGGTTCTATCATACGTAAGAAGCAAGGCGACTACTGCTCAGTAGCCCAGTTCGCTGACCAGTCATTCAGCTCTACTTGACGTTACGATTCCTCTACCCATTGCTCATGGTCCACTTCGGTGGCCAAGGCCTACTACTGCCGCTGCGTCGAGTCGTCATGCGAACGTCAATTGGCACCGGCATCACTATGTTGTCGACGCTGGCCGTCAAGATTTCCCTCACCATGTTCAACGGCGAGCCAGCTTGGTTATGCTGCATGACGTGCAAGATTGATGGTAAGGTGCAGCCTTTTCTTCACTCACGCCAGCAGTGCTAATGCTTCTTCGCAGCTCTGATCGCTTGTGCCGTCCTCCACTGGATTACAACACCTGAGACACAAAGCGAGAGTGAGCCTAGTACAACACAAGCATTGGGCATTGGTTTCGATAAAGAGAGCGCGACAGTTGTTGCCACCTCCCAGAGCTCATGCTCGAATAGAGGTGGTTCAGACGTGGCCCAATTTGCTCTCAAGGGTGTATTATGAACCGATGGACCTCAATACGCCGTCATCAATGAGTCCAACGCATGAAATGGCCTCGACGTGCCAGGTCTTCGCCGCGTCCGTTCGAGATCTCTGCGACGTGTTTCTCGTGCCACCGCTTACAGAGCCAGCTGGATTTGATACGTGGGGACAGTTGGTTACTGGCCATTGACAATCATTCCGTCAAGCTGACATTCGTAGATCATAAGTCCGCTGCTTCGGATACTGCTGTCGTAATCTATGCTGTAACAGAGACGTTTCGCCCATGATCTCGTGACTCTATCGTGACTTCACTGCCGTGTTCCAAACAATCAAATTTGGTGTTCCGTTCCCCAAGGCCGTACCATCATCCTTCTTGAGCTGACTTCTAGTAGCCACGACCTGCATCTGCCTGCACAGGTTACTGCCTGTGTATCTAGTATTGATGCTCATCAAATATGCGCCCACGCCTGCGACATGAGGCGATGCCATGCTGGTGCCAGACAATTCAGCTTCAGCATTTGGCCCTGCGATGCCCGCGGATCGCACGCGAAAGCCTGGTGCATGCATTGCCACCTTTGGCCCGAAGTTGGAGTACGTGTTGGCAGTCTGATCAAAAAGGTGCGAATTAGCCAGAGGCAAGGTAGTACTCTCGAAATAGGACCATCGACTTACATTGTAAAATGACATGGACCCGATCGCACACGCTCCCGGTGCCGAAGCTGGAGAGTATTTGCTTGCATACGCGCCGCTATTGCCAGCAGCAACGACTACGAGGATACCGGCTTCCGCCAGAGCACTCACAGCATCGTTGAGCATCTGGTTGTAATCGGCGCCAATGCTCATGTTGACAACCGAGCCACGACGGGTGCTTTTGTTGGCTGCGACGTCCTTGTTGATCCAGTCGAGAGCCGAGATGATACCTGAAAGGTCTCCAGTCCCGTTGGCATTCAAGACTTTGACAGAGACGAGTGTTGCTCTCTTCGCCACCCCGTATTTCGTGCCTCCGATTGTGCCTGCCACGTGCGTTCCTGCCAGAATTAGAGACGAACGGATTGATGGGACTCTGTGAGTTGCGGGGGACATACCATGTCCGTTTTTGTCCTCGGGGCCCTCATTTGTGATAAAGTTGGCGCCATAGACGGCTCTCCCTCCAAAATCGCTGTGACCAGTGTATATGCCCTACAGACGTTCAGTCTCTCCATCACCCACACCATGATGTGAGATGTCTTACAGTATCCACCACGTAAGTGACGGTGTTCAGGCCTGCAGCAGAATTGTACACATATTCCGTCTTATTCTCCGGAAAGTCTCGGCTTGTATATGTCCATCTCTGGTGCGAGACACGGTCGAGCCCCCAAGTACCGTCCGTCTGAACGACCGTCTTCGTCGTAGTTTGCCGTGGAACGATTGCTGCTCGAATTACTGTGACAGGCTGCACAGAGATCAAACTGCTGTAATCGGCAAGCGAGTCAACTGCGCTGTCATTGGCCTTGATGGTGAACCCCTTCAAGCCATCCAAGTCGAAAGATGTCGTCTTGTTGACCCTGATTCCAGACTCCGTCTTGAGCTTTTGAATAAGCTTGTCATCGAGCACAGCGTTCGGTGCAAGCTGCACGATGTACTTGTCCGGAACGACCTCGCCAGTCACATCTTGCCTCTTGAGAATCGTAGGCTTCGCGTAAGCAGCCGAAGCACATAGCAGGTGGCCTAAGAATCTGAACATGGTCAGCGTAATGCTGTAGGAATTGGCTGGCAGACACAAACCTCCCGAGGCGGGCAATGTGCTTTTCAATGGCGACTAGACCATCGACTAGAAGCCGTGCAGACTCCCAGAACGCGAAGTGGCCGGGTGGTCAAGTGTTGTGTTCCCTTACGCCACGGAAACTCAAAAGCCACAGTCCTGGATCTAGCCAGCGCCTCATCGGGTTCGCCGTCCTCTGATACCAAAACTGCACGTGGCTGCACGTGGTATTGCGGGTCTATTCAGGCCTCGTTGTAGATCTTGGTAAAACAGGCTATGAATTGTATGCGAAGAATTGGCCAGGCCTCATGGTTCATCGGAGAAAGTGAGCGCCACATGCTTCTGTGCTCAATATTTCTTGGCGGTGGACATTCAGTCCAATCACGCTCAGCGGTTGCGACTCATGGCTGAGCTTGGTCTAAACGAGGCTCGGTGGCTCTCCCTCCAGCCGACGAATGAGCAGAGGACTGGTTAACAAGTCAGAACAGTTTTATTATACGCCGGTTGCGAATGATGTCAAGTCCAGGATATGAAGACTGCAGGAATTTGCCTGGTGACATGGGCATAGTTATTTCAGCGTTAGCGAGTCGAGGTCGATCAGAACTGCAATGAGGAACTTCGTTCTAGTTCCCAGAATCAGGCCCAGTATATCGCGCCTCGGTATTGTAACCATCAGATGTTTCGCTTGCTTCTCGAGAATCGGAGGTTGAATTTAGGTCGGTCTCTGACATATAGCCGTGTTCACTCTAGTCAGTATCATCATCGCAGCGGGTGCCACTGTCCATTGCGATTAATTCAGTCTTTTGGTCTTGGGACAGGAAAACAAGGCCTGGGAACTCTATGCTGCTTACGTCCCACGAAAAAGTGGTCTTCATTTCGCGCCCAAGTCTCTGTTTCTCGTCCAGGTTGTCTCGGACCGTAACGCCCCGTCGTTCGATTTCTATCAGGTAAGGAGGAACTCGCTAACGCAGTCTTGGTCACTCGGAAGGCCTGCGAAATGCCACGAAAAATAGACAGCACTTGGAGGGGGCTGACTTAAATGCATCATAAGCGAGTCACATCGGTGTGACGATACCCTGAGAGATCGCAGTCTACTATTCAGAATGACATTCTCACTTGCTTCTCCATAGCGCCGAACGTCTCGGATACGGTACGAGATTGAAGAGCAATGGAAATATAAGTCGTTGAGCGAACCAACACGACGGCGCTGCTCTTTGAACGGCACTCTTATATGCCTGACGGACCGACCGAAGGTCATGTGCAGAAATGGTTATGTTGCATTCCGGACCTTGGATATACGGCCAGGGTGTGCGCCTTTTCTAGCGCAGGCAATGCGTCGGGTGTCCAGGGGTAAGTAGAAGCGCAGACTTGAGTTTGAAATTGCTCGCTGAAAGATTTCTCCATTCTTGCAAACATTCAGACTCGGGCAAGCGCCAAAGTGTATGCTCAAGAAGCTCCGGTGGAAGAGCGAAGATGGGTGAACCCAAGGCTGGCATTAAAGCCACTCATCTCCCGCTGGGTACTCCAGCAACGGTCTGGTATGATGGAGTGAAGTTTGAGTTGGGTCAAGTCACAGATTGCAGACGGGAGAGAGTCGAGGGGAGTTCGTGCCAAGCCTTTCACAGGCCATCTCAACTGGCCAGCTATCTCACTGAGCTGCCAACTCCAACAACAGGACCAAACACCGCGAACACACATCTAGCCACCCGAACCCTCCGTCAATCGGATACTACGCGTAATAATCACCAGAAACCCCTCCTCAAATAATCCGTTTCACCAAAAGATCATCTCAAGCCCCGACGAACGATAATGATATCCGACGGCTCCCTCTACACCCTCGCGCTCTTCCTCGGCTTCGCAGCAGTGCTCATGATCGTCGTCTATCACTTTCTCGAAGTCAACAGCGACGAGCACCAATCTCTCCTAGCTCAGACATCAGCCGCGACGGGCGCCACATCGACAAAAGCTTCTACTGGAACGATAAAGGACAGCGCAGCAGGGCTGGCAGGGAAACTGAATAACGCGGCAGGGTCTTGATGGAGAAGAAATCGCAAGTGTCGCGGGCAAAGAGGCTGGCCGGAGACAAGTTGTAGTAGGCAGGGCGACACCTATTCGGATGCAGATCTGTGAGCTCGAAGACAGCTGCTTGGAGGTCAGAGCCTCAGACAGTGCTGCACCGTATGGAATGAGGTTGTGGACATTCGTGTGCTCGCGCAAAATAAGTGTATCTGGGTATGGACACATGTGACTTCGGGAAAGAGCAAGGTCAGAGCGCACTGAATGCACATCCGAAGCAGCACAGGTGTGTGAGACAGACAAAATGCAACGAGGCGATCTTGTCCCTTTCCTTAGGATGCAGAAGGTCGGGATGACTACTCGGCCTCATTGCCTGAACCATATTTTGTTATTCTACAATGTCAGGCTCCTCGACGCCTCATTTCAATGTTCATGATACCACGACATCTGCACACCTTTCAAGCACCTCCGTAGCTGATTCACAAGCCCGGTTCACTGTCTTCGATGATATCTCCAAAGTCCTCATCATCAAGGAAGCCTCGTCGTCGTTTCTCATTGACCAATCGACTGCCCTCCAATCCCATCGTGACACCCTCTCTCCGTTTCTGATCCTCGAGCTTCTTCAGCTCTGCCGCGGCTTCTCGCTCGTTCCTGTATTCACTAATGCTCTGCAAGCCGAAAGCCTCTTGGATCTTGGACGGCCTTCCGGGTCTGCGCTTTATCGTAGGCGGAGCCATTGGTGAGGTCGGTTGAACATCATCCATCGCTTCCGTTTCCGCTTCCCGTTGTGCAAGCTCTTGGGGCGTTATTATTATCGGCGTCACACTTCTCCCCGAGGCATCGCTGAGATATGGTGCACTGTCATTGCGAATTTCTGTCATGACACAAGAGTGTCAGTCCTAAGTAGCATGTATCATCGGAGTCGCAGTTGCGTTGTATGATGTGCAATAATGTACAAGGACTGCGACGAACGCTCAAAGCAATGAATCTATTCTGCTTGTTCTTGCTCACCTGAAACGCTGCCCCCTCGGGGCCCGTCTCCCAGTTTCCAGGCAATCTCGTGGAGATGGGCTTTGTTCACATGCTTGAACCAGTAGTCCAGCGTCTCAAAGCTCGTGACACCAGCATCTCCAGGACGTTCGTTGCCATGGGCGTCGATGTGCGCACCATTCCCGCAGTCGTCCCACCGACATTCGAAGTCGCCATCATCGTTAGCATCGCCGTGAAGTTTGAGCGTATGCTTTTTGAGTTTCTCGAGATTGTCAAGCTCTGCATTGCAGTTTTGCCATTTGCACGGGAAGATCTGGTATTGAGGCTCGACAACGATCTCAGACGACTCTCGAGTGCCATTTGACTGCCTCAATCTCGAGGCAGCCTTCGCCTCATGGGTCGCTGTCTTCTTCGGCGTGAGACCTTGCGCTTCTCGGGAATGGATGTTCTTGCGCCAACCAACGGGTCGCCCTTTCTTTTTGATTGGGTTGCCGTTCTCATCAAGCTGACGAAAGGCAGCATACCCGACCGGTGTACCGGTCGGCTGCACAGGCGGTGCCTTGGACATCCTTGAGGGCTTCTTGCGACCACCAGCACCGGTCCTTGGTGTGTAATCCGACGGGGCAGAGCCGCGCATGGTGACAGAAGCGGCACGTGAGATACGAGGCGACAAGTCGGAAGTCAGTTCTGGGTGTTCACCGGTGGGAATGGTACCTGGCAACGCGTCGCGAGCTGAAGAGTCGCGATCGGCGTTTTTGGGAGGCCGACCTTTAGGCTTTTTAGGGTTCGGCACGCGATCCCGAGACTCGTGCGCTTCCGAGGGCTGTCGTTTTGCGTACGATGCAGAATCAACATCCTCCATTTCGTCTTCGCGGTTCGAAGCCGGCTTCGCCTTGGTCTTGGCCTCCTCTGTCGGATCCCCTGGGTCAATGAGGTCCCAGCGGATGGTAGACAGATCGCTCTTGTTGCCCCTATCACCACCATCCACCACGCCTCCATGATCGCCGAGAAGCTTCTGCATACCGTTGAGATGCGCATTGAGCGCACGCATGTCTGGATGGCGGCCTGTTGCGAGCAGCACGTCTCGCGCAATCGTCCGACTATCGTACTTGGACTTGCGGGCCACGCGATCCCGCATGATAGGCTCGACGAGCATCCTCCCTCGAATCCGCTCGGCCTGCTTATACTCTTCTGTCGGACCCTTTGAGCGTGGTTGCTGCGGTGCTGTCGCTGGCGGCACTGGCGATTGTGTTTTCGGGCCATTCCATGTCTGCTGCGGGAAGGTAGGTCTAGGCGTAGAGAGGTTCGGCCCAAAATTCTTAAAAGTAAAGCTTGGTCCAAAGGATGGCCTTGGTTGCTGTGGTTTGTTCATTATAAACTGTTGGTATGAAATAGGCTGCCTCAGCCCATCATTCGACGGTACCGTCTTGATTGCATTGCTGGGACCGCTGGATGGAACGAAAAATTTGCGAGGAGGCGCTTCATCATCAGAGTCGCCGGCTGTCAAATCAACAAGATCAGCGAACCCGCGCTTGCGAGCAGCTTCTTCCTTGTCCTTCGGAGGCGGCGGAGGCTCTTTTGGCTCCTCTTCTGGCTTGATTTCAGGGGGCTGTGACGTGAATTGCTGCGGATCATCATCGATCATAATCGGCGTGGAGTAGTAAAAGGAGGGATCTTGAGTGGCCGGAGGGTATGTGTTGGCGAGAGAGTCCGATACAGTCCCTGTATACATTCCACCAGTCGTATTCATGGCGTTCACAGCTCTTGCTGCATCTGTGAGTGAAGTGAATGTGGGTGCCGAGTATGAGACGGTTCCACTCGTCGAGCCTCTCACCCCGGGTAACGAATAGCGCCCAGGCCCGTCAGTCTTAGGGCGACCTTTCTTTTTCGGCGGAGCAGAGGCAGGTGGAGCAGAGGCAGACGTTCCACCGACGTTGGGCGCGACAGTGCCTGCTGCCGCAGGTGGCGGATTCACGGCTCCCTTATCACTCTTTTGACCGCTTTGCAACCCATCAGGCACACATTTCAGAAGTTCTTTGGCCAGTGATGATCGCTCAAAATATATGCCAGTCCTCTCGATGGCCTCACAAAGCTGCACGTATGATGGATTTGTGTCGAGAATCTTCAAGATTTGCTCACGATCTACCACTCTTCCGCTGTTTCGATTGACCGGGAGGTCAGACAGCCACGTAGCCGCAGCCTCAGCAATAATGCCTTTCTTCTGTGGTGGCCAAAGTGTTGCACCTCCTGACGCTGGGGCCGTAGGGGAGGCCTGTGCCGGTTGACTGGCGGCCGGGAGCACCGACTGCGCAGG
>ANSM01004591.1:0-15527 GCA_000347735.1 Cercospora canescens BHU | reverse complement strand
CTATTCTATCTTACTAATTAGAATTAAGTAAATCTTCCTACTTCGTTGCTTTCCTCTAGACTACCCGACAAGCTTAAACTCTAATCGAGCTTAAGCTTCTACTTAGTAAGATCTTAGGTTATTAGTATCCGTTAAAAAGACCTAACAATCTATAGGAATCTATTATAAAGGAACAGCGTAAACTAGATAGGCTTAATTAGCGTACTATTTAGTAATAACAAGCTACTAAGATAAAGGCAGAGGCATAATATATTAAGGAAAACAAGGCAGCTAGTAGACAACTCTAATAATACTTTAATTAATTAGTTAAAGGTATAAGACGATTAAAATAGGTATAGTTAATAGCACTACCTCTATAGCCTATATTTATAGAGCCTATAAAGCTAGTAGCTAGCTTATAGGCTACCTTAGCTAAACTATTAAGAACACGATAACTAAGTAAGAAGGCAGCACTAAATCTTTAGTTTAGTAGGCTTAATATATAGCGATTACAATGCAGTTTAAATTATAACAATCTATGTAGTAATAGTTAAGAAACACGCCTTCAAACACCTTAATAAATTATAGGTTTACGCAGGTCTGTGGGTCACGTGGGGGCTACTTCTATACTAGCACTCGTCCTAATCGTGTTTCTTCTGTCTCTCTATATTGTTTCCCTCTCTTTACGATACGAAGAAATTACATATGAACTAGTAAATAGCGTCGTACATAGTATGCCTACGCGTTTGCATTCGTGTATTCAAAGCAATGGCCAGCAAACGCCGTTTTAAAGTTGTAGATTCATATCGCGTTTTGCTTTCCGCCGGAAGCCTACAAAGGGTTTAATCCGAAGTGAAGACGGGGGTAACCCTGCGCAAATGCCAATTATATACACGTACTCAAATTTAGCCCTTATTCGTGTACTGCTAGCCGCTATAGGATAGAATCCGCACCGTTTAGCTGTGTATCAGGGCTTCTAGGGACCCTATACATTCTACTAAACTGTTGACTCCGTAGTGAATAACCGAAAACAGCTAGAGTCAGCCCTTCCGGGTTATCCCGGTCTTCACTTTGGATAAAACCCTCTGTAAGTCGAAAAACACCTCTCTCCTTAGGCCTGGCCAGCGAAAACGAGGGCAGGTCAGCTGCGCCCCGCGGGAGTACCTGCCGATCGGACTTCGACCAAAATGACCAAAACTTGTGGGAGTGGCGCGCTGCGACTTTTGGCCAGCGTATGCTCAGCTTTGCACATGAAGTGAGCGCAAGAGCCCACGTCGGCCAGCATCACATCCGAACATCAGTCTACGTCCTCATAGTCTGACGGTGCACCCGCAATTCCGCACTGCCAAGCTGCAGCGTCATGTGCGCCGCCATGGCGGACGACGAAGAAGATGACTACCTCAACATGACATTTGAAGAAGCGCCCGCGAAAAAGGAAACTTCACTCCAACGAACAGCCCGTCTCAAAAATGAAGCCCTGGAGCGCGGCAAAGTCAAGTCGAAAGCCGAACGAGCGGAAGAAGAGAGGCAAAGGCTCGAAACGGCACTCGCCACGGAAATCGAAATCGACAGTTCCAACAAAGGTGCAAAGATGATGGCCAAAATGGGGTTCAAAGGTGGCGCACTCGGCAAGACTGAAGGCGCGAGGACCCGGCCGATTGAGGTGCAGATCAAAGAAGATCGTGGTGGTATTGGCATGGAGAATGATCGCAAGCGCAAGATCCGCGAGGCGGCAGAGGCGATGGACGTGAAAGAGAAAAAGGTCAAGCTGAGTGCGGAGGAGTATCGAGAACGGAATCGGCAGGAAGTCGAGCAGAAGCGATTTGAGGGTCAGATGTGGTCTGCGATGAGGACGTTGGAAGGGTTCGAGACGGAGAATGTGGCGACTGCGGAGAAAGGTGCTGAAGCGGGCGCCAGTGAGTCCGGGTCGAGCAAGTTCCCAACGAAGGAAAGACTGCTTCGATCGGTGAATGTTTTATGGCGTCCGCTTGTCAAGCAGAGACTTGAGAAGGAACGCGAGCGGCGAATGCGTTACGATCTGGATCAGAGCCTGTCGCGACACAGAGGTTATACGACAGCTGATGATGATGAAGACTTGGCGTATGGCAATGAGATTGAAGACGATCTGGAAGAGGAAGACCCGGAGCTGGATGAGTTTGAAGCTCAGCCTGTGGAAGACAGGCTGGAGAAGATCTTGGCACATCTTCGTGAGAAGTATCACTATTGTTTTTGGTGCAAGCATCGCTATGGCAGTACAGAGGCCATGGAAGAGGACTGTCCAGGACCCACGGAGGATGAGCATGGATGACAATCCGCATAGATGGTCCACGATGAATAGACCAAAATGAGTGAAAGGTGCCATTGTGCACAGCACAAATTTTATGCAGTTGCAGCCGACCAATCACAGATCGTCAAAGCGCGTCGCCAAACGCGTTCCTTGACCTTCTCCCTCCACGCTTCATCTGAACTTCTTCGTCTATAGTCATGGAATACGAAAAGTGCTATGTGTTCGAGCCAGATGACGACCGCCCGACCAAGAGAAGGCGAACAGGCCCTCAAGGTCTGCAAGCATCGTGGAGCCTGAGGAAAGAGGCATACCATCAAGCATGGGGTGCCCAGGAGCGACGCATCAACAAAAGACTCGACATCATCAACTCATCTACAGTCAGCGAGATCGCAGAATTTCTGGATCGGTCTTGTACGGCAGAACGTGATGCTCGCATTCCAACAGGTCTCATCCTCGCCGGGCCAAATTCTGCTTTGCGCAACTCCATCGCCACTCAGCTCTCCAGTCTGAACACAAAGTCGCGTATCAAGAGATGCTTCGTCTCGCTGTCTTCTGGGTCTGGCTCAAACCTGAAAGCGTTACTGAAATTCATCAATCTGAGAGCCACCTCCGCTACGTCCGCGGATGATGAAGGCGATGAGCTGGAAGAGACAACCGCATCTCGCAAGGGCCCAAAGCATCTAAATTACGATCTGCAAATTTTGTGCGATTATGTGCAAGAGAGGAAACTGCAGCAAGCCGTGATCGCCTTCGAAGACACCGAAGCCTTCGACCGCGATCTTCTGTCTGAGCTGATTGAGCTTCTGGGTCGCTGGCAGGATCGCATACCCTTTGCTTTCCTGCTGAATGTGGCTACCTCGGTGGAGTTTTTGCAGCAGCGACTTTCCTCTGCCGCTATCAATTCTCTCAATGGCACTCTGTTCGATGCGGCTGTCTCGACAGACGAGGTTGAGCAGGTCTTTGAGGTGCTCACAAGTCCTGAGTCGGAGCTGTGGCTTGGGCCAAATCTCGCGTCAATGATACTGGAGCGGCAGAGCGATTATATTCAAGGCATAGATAGTCTGGTGCAGGCTACACGATATGCTTACATGTCACACTACTACGCCAATGCTGCGAGCTTACTACTCAATCCAGACATCGAGTTTAAATACGTATCGAAAGACCACTTTGAGGCACTGCGCAATCTGCCCACTTTGCGCGATTATGCAAGACAGTTGCTCGACGATGGAGATACGAAGCAAGTGCGCGAACTTCTTGATTCAGATCAAGCTCTGTTCGACTTTGCTAAGAAGAGTGTCACGGCTGGACGACAATCACTTGCTGGCACAATGGCAGCCACAGAAGCAATCAGGAAGATCCAAGCATGTATCCCCACTATACAAGTCTCTTCCAGGCCCAGCTTGTACATCCAAGCCATGTCTGGCAAGTTCGCAGACTCAACACTGATCAGATCGCTCCTATTGGTCATCCGAAAATCACCCTCCGACGTCGCCCTCAAAGTCATCGAAGCATTCAATTCCGCCACTCTCTCCGAAGAAGCCGAAACAGAACTCCTTGCCATCAAAACCGAGCTCCAAACGCTCACAAAAGCACACCGAACCCCCGACCAACCCCTCCGCAGCGAAGACGACATCAAAAACTCCACCCTCCGAACCACCGTCGTGGCCCAAAAAGTCGAACTTAGCAAACACAAATCCGCCCTCTCCAAACAAGACGCCGCCTACACGGCCCTCGTCCGCCGCCTCTCGGCCCTCCTCGAAACTTACTTCTCCCACCACCT
Organism: Cercospora canescens BHU; assembly: GCA_000347735.1. NCBI lineage: Eukaryota > Fungi > Ascomycota > Dothideomycetes > Mycosphaerellales > Mycosphaerellaceae > Cercospora > Cercospora canescens. Next base: position 11,481 of record ANSM01004591.1, on the reverse strand, counting down.
CATCGCCGTCAAAGAACTCGTCCTGCACGAAATCTTCGTCTACGATTCCCGAACCCCATACAGAGAAGTCTTCATGCCGCGGCCCCGACACGCCATCGAACGCGCCCTCGCTGCGCCGCACGATTATCTCGATTGTGCGTGCTGCGATCCCGGGACGAGCGACGAGGCGACATTATCGGGAACGCAGCCTGCGACGGCGGTGTTGTATCAGTTGTACTTGGAGTCAGGAAATTTGTTGAATGTGCATGATTTGTGGAAGGCGTTTCAGGCGGTTGTTGGGGATGATGACGAAGGAGGAGGAGACGAAGTTGGTGATGGGAAAACTATGGCGTTATTTCAGCGTGCGTTGGCCGAGTTGAGATATCTGGGGTTTGTGAAGAATACACGCAAGCGGGTGGGTCATGTGGCGAAGGTTTCGTGGAGGGGGTTGTAGACTTTCTAGACTATCTCTGTCGTTGAGATTCTCTGCTTGCGGATTCGAGGTGTGTCTGATCTAGATTTTAATATAAAGCTCGCTCTCCGTTCGCGAACCTCCATACTTTCCCTCACATCGATCTATCCTGTCTCTGTGAATTAATGACACGCTGCCGACTTGCTAGAACTCGTCCCCGCTCCGCTGAACATCAAATATCCCACCGTGGCACCCACACCGACGGCGATCATGATCCAGCCATTGTACGTCATGAACAGCAGCCTAACATTTCCGCATCAGCACATTACCATCTGCCCGCACAATCCACTTCAGTACGGATCATAGCGCAACTTACATGATAAAAAACGAATAAAACACTTGGATTCCATACAGGATGGCTTTGACCAACTTCCCTTTCTTGTCCTCGGATACGGACTGGGTTCCTGGGATCCAGAGGAGTGAGCTTCGTTCGTTGTAGAGGACGGGATTGTGGGAATGGGGAGACGGATGGTCGGTTTCTGTGGCTGGGAGGGTGACTTTTGGTTTTTGTGAAGGTATAAGTATCTCGATTTGAGAAGGCCACACATCTCATTGGCAGCAAGAAAGAAGTGAAGGGAGGGCTATGTATTGGGAAGGAGGAGAACAAGTAATTTCGTGAATGCTTGCGCGATTCCTCCTTCGCTTTGATGACAGCTAGCCGCTGCTTTGAGGATAGAGAATTGGAGACTGAAATGGAAGTATGGGAAATACTCACGTCCGCCGGTCCGTCTTTCTAGTTGTTGTTCGTATCTTCTACTCGCTTCCCGCACGGCTTCGTACCCTGCCGTCAACGCCACAACGGCAGCCAGTGACCAGATCAGCGACCACGCGCCCGAGATCCTCCATCTGGAGAAGACGATGCAGAGATTCGATGTGTCCCACGTGAAGAGCATGTTCATGTTGCACATCATCGGGTCGTCGGATCCGTGGCCCATGTGTCCGTGGTCCATGCCCGGCATGCTGCTGCCGCTACCGTGGTCCATGTGCGCGTGGTCCATGGTGATGGAGGTTGTTTATTTGGATTTTATATGCTGATTCCGTGGTGAAGAGAGAGAGATGAGGAGAGGGGATGTGAAGTGGGATATGTATCAGCTGAGGCGGGCCAGACGGTTAGTCCAATAATGTGAGTGCTTGGGACAATAAGTGCTCATTACCCTTGCCGATCCGGAGGGCGAAACGAGATCACATGCTGGCGCGCGCTTCGGTGGTTGAGTTTCTCCGAGACCCGAGAGCTCCCAGGGTCCAGCTTCGAGGCTCCACATTAAATTTTTGGAATGTCAAAGTAGAGCCAGGACGATTGATGGAGCTATTCCTTACCTTCCACCTTTGTGATTAGAAACCTTACTCAACATGTCTTCTATGATCACGTCGACGGCGTGGGTGCCTCGCGGCCACGCGGCGGCTTTCCCAACCAAATATAACATGGACGATGAAGAATACGCGCGAATCGCGAAGCTGGCCAAGCTCGAATTGGACGATGCGAAGGACGATTTGGAGAAGGCGAGAGAGTCGCTGAACAAGGTGAACATGGGCGGCGTGACAGAAGAGGAGGCAAAGAACGGCGCTGAGAAGGACGACGACGATAGTGACGACGACGATGATATTGCCAAAGACGACGACCTGGCCGAGTATGACATGGAGCATTACGACGACGAACCAGATCTACCCGATGCAGACGAGGAGGATGGTGAAGCGAATGGGATTTTCAGCAACATCAAGGCGTTGGCGTACCACGCGGACGGAGAGAAAGATCCATACCTGACATTACCAGAGGGCGAAGCCTCGGACGATGAAGAAAGAGAAGAGCTGCAAATTCTGCCCACAGACAACATGGTACTGGCGGCGAGAATAGAAGATGAGGTTGCACACTTGGAAGTGTACGTGTACGAAGATGAAGCGGACAATCTGTATGTCCACCACGACCTCATGCTTCCTGCGGTGCCGCTCTGTGTGGAATGGATCGGGATGAAGGTGGGACAGCCAGATGCTGGAGACGGCGGCAACTTTGCAGCAGTGGGCACAATGGATCCCGATATCGAGCTTTGGGATCTGGATATTGTGGACTGCATGTACCCGAATGCGGTGCTGGGACAGGGTTCGCAGCAGCAAGAAGAGGCACCGAAGAAGAAAAAGAAGAAGAGTAAGAAGGCGAATGAGAATTACCATGTCGATGCTGTGCTGTCTTTGGCAGCCAACAGGAATCACCGCAACTTGCTCGCGAGTGCTTCGGCAGATAAGACGGTCAAGCTGTGGGACCTGAACACCTGCACGGCAGCACATTCATACGAGCATCACACAGATAAAGTGTGCACGCTGGCATGGCATCCAACCCAATCAGCGATTCTTCTGTCTGGATCCTACGACCGAACAATCGTAGCAGCAGATATGCGAGTCAAGGACGGCAAAGTCCCACGCTGGGGCGTTGAAAGCGACGTCGAACAAATCAAATGGGATCCGCACAACGAAAACAACTTCTACGTCAGCACAGAATCCGGTATTCTGCACTGCTTCGATGCTCGACAACAACCTTCCGCGCCCGAAAAGAGCGAACCACTCTGGCGTCTTCAAGCACACGAAAGCGAACTCTCGACTTTCTCCCTCAACCCCGCCGTCCCCGGCTTCATCGCCACAGGCTCCACGGATAAGACGGTCAAATTGTGGAACGTCACAGAAGAATCTGGGCCAAGCATGGTCACATCTCGAGACCTCGAGGTCGGAAAAGTCTTTTCGGCAAACTTTGCGCCTGACAACGAGATCGCTTTCAGGTTGGCTGTGGCGGGGAGCAAAGGTGCTGTGCAAATCTGGGATACGAGTACCAATAAGGCTGTCCGGGAAGCTTTTGCGACGAGGTTCAAGATGCCTGAAGGGGATGTCAAGGAGCGGCTTATCGGAATTGAGCGCGATGATGAGGTGGAGGAGGAGGAGGCCGAGGCTGAGGAGAATGGAGGAGAGGGAGGTTGGGAGTCGATGGATGAGGATTGAAGAAATTTGGATAGCTCCGTGGCGCACCGTGGCATGTCGACGCTGAGGGTGAACATCTTGCTATCTTGTGTAGCCTGTCACACGCCTACGGTGGTCAGTTTGTCACACGTGGCAGACTCGAGAGGGCATTGTGCTGCCGATCAGTTGAACAGACCGATCGCGCCAAGGACGTCGATCGATTAGAACTCGGAAAATGGGTGGCGTCTTGAGTCCTCCACTGGCATTCAATGGCGCGAAGGAATGTTGTGTTGGGTGTCTGGGAAGCACCAAATCGATAGGCCGCGAGCATGCCGCGGTAGTTCACATTGGCCTAGAGAGCCCTTGGTAGAGACGCTTCGATAATGCAGGAGTGATATCTCGCTTTCTTTAGTACACTGGGTCGAGACAACGTTGTGTGGCAAAGACAGCCATGCAACGAGTGTAAGCCGCGCGACGGCGAGCAGCAGCGAGGGTGTCGAAAGAGTGGCAGAGTATGGCGGTCCGTGTCCCCCCGCCAGTAACTCTTCGATACACAAATTGGGCTTGGTGCTCTTGTCCAATCGATACGTCGAAGCCTTGTACCCACACCACAAGCCATGCACCGTTATCTGGATATATCGTTCAATTCTGAATGATGACGTTGATCTCATTCACCGTAGGGTTCTTCCCTCCGAACCAAGGGTTCTCAAATGTAACCTATTGACAACTCGTTAGCAACGGAAAGAAAGCTGCAGAGAGCGGCATGTCTCACGATCGCCCCAGTCTCCAGTACAGAGTCGCATGCTCGAGTGTAGTCTGCGCATCTTTTGGTAGGTCCTCCCGGGTTCGACGCAGGCACACAACTTCTGTATCCATTTATCACAGGGCAGTTGACTTGAATGTTGTTTAAATTGCCCACCTTCCCGCTCACGGAACCGGAAACGTCGTATGCTGATGCGAGAGAGTAAGATGTGGCGAGGAGCGTCGCCAAACGCAGGAGAGACGGCATGATGTCGCTGGTGGTGGATTACGAAATCAGAAGAGGATACGAAGCGTTGGGCAAGTGTCCGAGCAGAAGGTGAGGAAGAGCCTTCTTATGCACACAAGTCGATCATCACATATGGCATATCCCTGAAATGATGGGCATGAGTTGGAAAGGGTCCTTTTCTCTTGCGTGGTTCATTCTATTGAAATGGTTAATAGCCACTTGGCCAGAACACCCACCCTACTAGTGCGGTTCCAGAAGTCTTCACACTAGTTGAATAGAGATCTTCGGATGGGTCGACAAGGAACCAGGTGGAAAGTCGTGCCGATGTTGGACCTGACGGACCTTAGACCCTTGGGCGACAGGGAATGTTGGCGCGCCCCCTAAGGGCAAATGTGGTCTGCCCTAAGGAGAAGTACATGAACCTCATTTGCCATAAATATCGTTCCCAGGCGCGGGAAGAAGCGCTTCTCCTTTGCGTATCTAGCCGAGTAACTCTTCCACGATTGCGACACTTAGCTGCTGCCATTCTGTGTTCGCTCACCGAACAAATGCAGCTTGTCCTCCCCCGTCCAGACGTACTTGTTCGACAGCGTACCAATATTCTCGACCCACACAGAAAACGTATCGCCATCCTGAATGAAACCCGGCGGGTTCATGAACAGCCCCACACCTCCCGGCGTACCGGTCAAGACCACTGTACCCTTGTCTAATGTGGTGCCACGCGACAAGAACGCGATGATCTGCGGGATCCCGAAGCACAGATCAGAAGTATTACCTTGCTGTCTCAGCTCGCCATTCATATATGTCTTGAGGCCAAGATTATTCGCAGCACCAAGAACGTGTGGGGCTACGAGGACGGGGCCCAGTGGTGCGAATTTATCGACGGACTTGCCGTAGTTCCACTGAGGCACTTTGCCTGCGAGTTCGGGATCACGCTGCCGATCTCTTGCACTGACGTCGTTGACTGCTGTGTAGCCTCCGACGTATTCTAAGGCGTCTTTTTCCGAGATGTCTTTCCCTGTTTTGCCGACGATGAAGGCCAGCTCGCCTTCGTAATCGAGTTTTCTGGATACCCATCGAGGGATCGGGATGTCTTCGTCGTGGTCAGCAACGGCGTGTGGTGGTTTGGTGAAGGTTGTCGGATAAGGTGGTAGAGTTCGACTTGCTTCTAGGACTGAATCAGGGATTCAAGAATCAGTAAAGAAGGATATCTTCTGATTAGAAGCTTGGATGTATGTGCCCAGCGTAGATGATACTGACTGTGCGACTTGTAGTTCAGTCCGATGCACCTGAATCCTGGCGTGTTCTTCACTTCTATGGGACCCAAGAGCTTCTTCACTGTATCTGTCTTATCCGTGCGAGCCAGCGTGATAGGTTCAGTACCCTCCAAGACGATGACCTCGAGCTTCCCTTCCCGAGCGATCTCGGCGACTCGGTCCACGTCGTTGGCATCAATTATGACATTGCCATAATGGAATTTTCCGTCTTGGGCAGAAATGTATCGAACGAGTCGGTCCCAAGAAACTTTTATTGGAGCCATTGTTGTGTCGTGACGCGAATTGAGAATGTGTTGATGCTTAATGAGCCTGGTGAAAGAATCTGTACTTGTGATACACTTTACATGCTATAACTGCGGTCTATAGTGTACCGATCTCATTACTGAGGATCTACCATCGGGATCCATCGACGAAAGCGTGTCCGAGATTCTGCGGAACAGCTATGTGGTCTCGGAAAAGGACCCTTGCTCGGAAAGCTCTCTCGGAACAGCAACATCTACATGTGCCGTGGGGCATGGCGGGAGCCTGAGTGCATACACATGCATGTGACGTTTGATGGATATCGCCCTTTGCAGGCGTACTTCGCCCTGCCAAAAGCTTCTATATACAATTCCCGACAAGTTATAGTCGTCGTTGACATCTTCTCGTCACTCAACCTCATTACGCGCTAATCTATTTTCGCCTAGCATTTGCACGCGTGCCAAGAATCACAAGATGCCTTTGCCACACGACGATACGCGTGTTCGGATTCTCAAAACTGCTTTCGTGAGTTATAGCCACGCAGATTTGGCCAAAGCTCGTCAATTCCTCCTTGACTTTGGCCTCAAAATTGAAAAGGAAGATGCCGGCAAATCCATTTTCTTTCGTGGATATGGTTCAGAGCCGATCTGCTATGTAGCCCGACAATCACAAAATGGAGGGTCATCCTTCGATGGTGGCGCTTTTGAAGTGGAATCCCGCGAAGAGCTAGAGAAAGCAATCAAGCAAATTCCTGGCGCCACAGAAATATATCAACTCCACGGCTACCCGGGCGGTGGCGAGGCAGTCACCTTGACAGATCCATCAGGCTATAAGTGCCATCTGGTCTACGGACAACAACCTCGAATACCCGACCCTCCTCCACGAGAAAAGTTAGTGCTCAATTTCGAAGACGAAAAGCCTCGCTTGGGCAGGTTCCACCGCGTCCCCCCTGGCCCAGCACCAGTCTATCGCTAGAGTCATGTAGGAGTGGCGTACCCCATCGGCACTTTCCAGGAGATGTTTGACTGGTACACCAAGAATTTATCATTTGCACCTTCGAATATCCTGGTTCGAGACGGCAAGCCGTCGACGTGCTTCTTACATATCGATCGAGGAGAGGAATTCGTCGATGATCATGCGTTTTTCATCAAGAGCGCGAAACCGCATGTCAAACCTGATGTCGCGCATGCGGCTTTCGAAGTTCATGACCTGGATGTTCAGCAGTTGGGTCATCAGCATTTGGAGAATCAGGGATACAAATTGTGTTGGGGTGTTGGGAGGGTAAGCTTTGTCCTCATCATTGCATCGCATGATGCTAACACGATATGCGTAGCACCTACTCGGTAGCCAGATCTTTGACTATTGGTTTGATCCCAGTCAATTTGTTGTGGTAAGTCTTCACCACATCGTCAACTTATGATCTCGTCACTGCGACTGAAGCTAAGGCCCGTTTCTACAGGAACATTATGCAGATGGAGATATGGTGAACAAAGATACTCCTGTTGGCAGTATTCCTGCTGGACCCGAAGCTTCGTCTGTTTGGGGTCCAGCAGTTCCAGCAGTGTTCTAAAGAACCGCCAAGTAGATAGTGCTGTTTCCTGCTACTTTGTCTTACTCACCTGTGGCTTCCCTCTTCATACTCGTTGCCCTGTTGCATGTGTTAGTGAAGTATGATTTTTGCATTGTATTCGACTCTAGAAGGGGGCCACTGTGCCAATGAATTTGAGGCTCTCGGAGCTTTGCAGGCTTGTGAAATTGCATAATGTCGGAATGACTCAAAGCATTCGACTGTCACTAGCTGAGCGTTCTCAGTAGTCTCCAGTATAGATGCAGGGAGTCTCTTCGCGAAAGCGGAATCAACACTATGTAGTCTTATTCCCGCCCAGTTGATTACTTTATCCAATCCGGCACCTTCTCATTCGCCTCTGCAATGTCTAACGCAACAAATACCCGGCCAATCATATTAGACGCGCCAATCAGCGTGGTCAACTCCACAATTTCCTTCTCACCGAACCCCGCCGCCTTCAATTGCTGAAACACGTCGTTGGGAACTGCTACAGCTCTTGACATGTGATCAGCATAATTTAACGCAGCCCATTGCCGTGGAGTTAACGGGCCGGCAGAGACCAAATGCACTGCTTTCAAGACCTCAAGACCAGCATCTCCAGGAAATGCAGATGAAGCGAGAAGTTTGGGAACGTGACCATTCCATTCGTGCCAGGCACCGAGGACGAGACATGTGCGGCAGATGGCGATTTCGAGGATGTCATCAGTGAGTGATGTTTTGGTTCGAACTGCTGCAAAGAGTGCGTTACAGCCTGTTTGGAAAACGGTGTTTTTAGCATTGCATGAATCCAAGCAAGGCTTGACAAGGTAGCCTGTTCGCCTGCATGAGACTTACCATCTGCGACTTTCGGGGCGTGCAAGAGTGTCAGATCCAGTGGTATCAGCCCTTTGGCTCCTCGGCGGGCTTTGATACGTTCTACTATTGCTTCATCGTCACCCTCCAAGCCTGCCAGCGTGTTGGGGACGTAATTAAGTCGCATGTTGGAATTGTTTTGGTTGCAAAGGAGAATCGTGAAGCACCCAGCTGGTGTAGAGCCGATGCTTCGAAGACTTGCCAACTTTGTCCTCGACCGTGTTACGAGCTTGAGCGTCGGTACTTGAGTGCGAAGCTTTCGGAAATCCTGGGGTTGTCTCATTCCGGGAAGTGTTTCGGAAGCATAGCATCCGTATATGCAGGCTCGAGCTACTGCGGCAGCTTTCCATGTCTCCGAGCGCTTCTGAGAGTGAGCGGAGCGTCCAGAAAGAGAGGCTTGATGCTGTCGGGAGCGGAACGGGCAAATTTCCATTTGAACTGGTGCCCGTCGCAGCTGCGAGAAAGCCGGTGTAGATGTCAAAGGTATTCTTTTGATTACTCCAGTGACCAGTAGCTCTCCTACATCGCTATCGTACCTTTTCCACCTCTACAAGATTCAATCAGTGCGATAGGAAGGAGGAGATGGGTGACTACGCTCCTCAAAATCAAAGTTCGGGAGCTGAGCAGGATGGTACACACAATGTCGATATAATGATCATTGGTGCCGGAGCGTCAGGGGCGACAACAGCAATGTTGCTCAGCAAACTTGGTATCTCATCCCTTGTGGTGTCTCGTCACTCTGGTACAGCTCCTACGCCACGTGCGCATCTCTTCAATCAGAGGGCCATGGAGGTTATGCGCGACGCCGGAATCGAAGCAGACTTGATAAAAGCTGCAACTCCTCGGCAGTACATGCAGCACACTTCGTGGACGCATTCCTTGAATGACGAGGAGTATGCGCGTCTGTATTTCCAGGGTGCAGGCTGGGACAGGAAAGGCGAGTACGAAAGAGCGAGCCCCTGCGAGATCGTGGACTTGCCGCAGATGCGATTTGAGCCAATTTTGATCGAACAAGTGAGGGAGGCAGGCGTTGATGTGTTATGGAGGACCGAATACGTGCGCCATGCAGAATTTGACGGCGGCCGCTTGGTGGAGACCGTGTTGCACGAGCGGGACACTGGTGTTGAGCGGCGAGTTCTCTCAAAATATCTTATCGGCGCAGACGGGGCACGGAGTGTGGCGCTGCAAAGTCTGGGGATTCCCGTCGACGGGAAGCAGCTTAACACCGTGTTCAACGTCCACATCAAAGCCGATTTGAGTCCTTTCATCGAGGACAGACCAGGCGTACTCAATTGGGTGCTGAATCCGGACGCTCCTCAGTGGTCAGCAGTGGGCAACTTCCGAATGGTGAAGCCGTGGACCGAATTCGCGGTGTCGATGCATCCGGCCGCCTCAGAAGAAGGTAATGCTTTTGAGCCAACCCATGATGATATCCGCACACGACTGTACCAGATGATTGGTGCAGAAAAGGAGGTGGTTGGAGACATTGAGATCTTGTCAGTCTCCCGATGGCACGTCGATAACCAGGTTGCTCGCGAATATCAGAAAAGCAGAGTAATTTGTATCGGGGATGCTGTACATCGCCATCCTCCTATCAATGGACTGGGAAGTAACACATGCATTAGTGACGCGATGAAAATCTGCTGGAAGTTGGCATATGCCATCAAGAGACTCGCGCATTCGAAAATCTTGGACTCCGTCACGCTGGAGCGGAAACCAGTTGGTTACGGCGTGGTTCGAAGAGCTAACGAGGGCATGGAAGAACATCGTCGACTATGGAAAGTCATCGGGTTGGACAAAGAGGAACGACGTAAGAAGCTTGAGCTGATGAGTGCTGCCACGACAGCCGGTAAGAAGCTCAGAGAAGAGTGGTGGAGCGCAATAAAAGCAAACGATCGCGAAGGAAATGCGCTCGGGATTCAAATGAACCAGCAGTACTGCACATCACCCTTACCAGTGACAGAACCAGACGATAGCGACGGACCAGACGTCGCACAGGTTGACGTGGAGATGGACCTCATAGTGTCTACCTTTCCAGGCTACCATCTTCCGCATGTGTGGGTTGTTCAAGCTGGGCAGTCGCGAAGGATATCGACCTTGGACCTTTGTGGGAACGGGCGCTTCACCCTACTCATCGGCTTAGGGGGCGGATTGTGGCGAAAGTATGCCGATGAAATCAACGCCAGGCGGCCCGGCCTGGATCTGGTGGTTGCTTCAATAGGCTGGCGCCAAGAATATCATGATGCCTATGATGACTGGCAGAATGTAAGAGGAGTCGATGATGATGGCGCAGTGCTTGTCCGTCCGGACCACTTCGTCTGCTGGAGGTGTAAGTCTGTTGCGGCCGTAAGTCCTGTGAGACTTGCACAAGTGCTGGAGCAAGTGTTGCCGGCTCCGAGTCTCGAGTAGATATAGTGATATCTCATTTCTGCAATCTTCCATTCAGCATTGAGTGGTCCCGTGATGTGGTGGTGATGTGTCGTGTTGCACAACGTGTATGCATTGTTCTGCTCGGACTCCGCGCAAGTCGTGGCGCCGTGGCTTGGCAATGGGTTCCGAAGAAGTCCCAGGTTCTCCGCAGCAGGATCAACCCTATGCACTCCACGTCTCCCTTAACTTAGCCAAAGCCCCGTCTGCAGACATTTCGCTGCTGGGCTGAATCCGCACCATCGGCAAACCTGCTATGTGGGCGGGGCCTGGCCCTGTGCTGGCGGCAACAAGAGGTGCGGATGTACTGTAGGTGCCGATCATCAACCTGGGCCTGGACTATCTTGCAAGATAACCTCACTTCACGTACCCACCACATGTCCTGGCACTTCGATAAGAATATGGCGACGGCCAGGGAAAGCAGTGGAAACCGTCCCGGTCCTCAGAAGCGATAAAAGAGAACACCTTATGCTGCAAAAGCATGGTGAGTCTAACCCGGCAATCTCGAATATCGCCACCGGCTGAGTGATCTGTGCAGTTACCAATGTCAGCAGCGCAAGATCAAAGTACGGCCAACCTTGTACCCACCCCAACTGGTCGACACTGACTTGCACAGTGCGAAGGCGGGCTGCCATGTCGACATTGCTCGGTGAAAGGTCGAGAATGCTTTCTGATTGATGAGCCACCCGTTCCAGCGCGGCGAGCCTTGTCACCTCGCCGCGATGAGGCCTCAGGACGT
>ANSM01004588.1:0-17305 GCA_000347735.1 Cercospora canescens BHU | reverse complement strand
CCGCCTTCCTCATCCGCCTTTGGACGGCCACCAGCTTCTTCCTTCATTGCACGGCACGCCGACGCCGACTACGCTCCTTCTTGATCGCCGCGCGCCGCCCATCACGACACTCGCTCGACTCGAAGACTGCACTTTGCGCCGCGCGCATCATTCACCAGCACCTTTCTCAATTCTTAGCAAACAGCCCTTGCACCGCGCTTCGCAAACATGCGCTTCGAGGATTGGGATGTTCTCATCTTCCCGGGCATCGGACCAGAGGCGCATACTCCCATTCAGGAGTTCGGCGTCGAGTGCTATGGCGTGACCGATGACAGACTCCTCAAAGATGGTATAGATCCCGCGTGCAGTCTCGAATTCGTCACGTGCTGATGATGTGCAAACAGAAACCATCACCGCTCCACTGATGACTGCTTTCATCCCCAGCCTTCGAGCGGGCGAGCCATTCCAGATCTCATTGCACTCCTGGAAACCCAGACCCTTCAATTTCCGTCCCGCCGGCGAGCCTCGCCCTCACAGACCCCAGGTGTGGCAATTCAAGGTCACAATTGATGGCAATGTCATGTGCGTCGACACTATGACTGCCGACGTGCAGTGGCCAAAGGCCATCCATGTGGCCACTGCTCAAGTTGGTCGCGACGGCCGGCCAGATCAGTTGCGCTTCCCACCTTTCTACCCCGACATTGTGTATGCGCACAAGTGGCATCCATATGCGGACAAGGGGCGCATCAAGGTAGAGATCTCCGAGGGTTTCTTGGAGAGGAATGATCAGGAGGCCAAGTTTGTGAAGTTGACGGTGCATGTCATTTTCAATTTTCAGCATGCTCCGATTGGTGAGTATGATCCTTCGAGAAATCGAGGGCTGGCCGCACGTCGAGACCAAGCGCTGACTGCTTGCAGATGTGCTCAAAAAATGCGGCAAGGCCTGGCCAAGCCACGACATGCTCGACTCGAAGCGGGTTTTGGCTCCTCATCTCTTGCCAGACATGCCCGAAGACTTTCACACGGCCGAATTCCAGGAGCCGGAGCGCTTCCGTCACCATTCGTCCATTGCGGGCAAAAAGAAGAGTCAGAAGCGCCGTGCGAGCAACTACAGCGCGTTCATGTCGTCTTCACCAATGTTCAGCACTACGACTGGTGTTCCACCTCCGACTCCGACGTACGGCCCATCCAACTATCCTGTGCGCCCTCCCCAGGATAGCAACAGCAGCCGTTCCACCTCTGCATATAGCACTCTGTCCAGATCCGGTATGCCATTGAGCGTCGGTAATGGCATGATGCACTTTGGTGCTGCGGTGCCTTTCCCGGCTCCATATCCAGGAATGCAGCCCGGATTTATCTCAAACGAAGTTCCCGCGTTTGACTCAAATTTGGAGGTGCGCATTCCAAATGATCAACTGGAAAAGGTGGTCGACCTGCTTGAGCGTCGGGCCAACGGTAGCGTCATGGCGCCGCCTCCCCTGCCAGCACACATTGTGGACGCCAAAGCAAACGTGGAGAAATTGGAAGAATCCGCTGCCGCGACTGCACACAATGACATTGTCGATGAGAACATGATTGATCGCCGTGGTACGTCGCGTTCGAGCTTTTCTGATGTCAGCATGCACGGTGGCTGTGCAGACTTTCCGCGCTGCACGACTGAGGGCGAGGATAGCCGCATCGTCCATCAACCGGGACCAGGAGTTGCGCCTGCTGCTGTTATGCGCGGCAGGAAAGAAGGTTCAGCTGATCATGCTGGTGAGTCGATCAATGGAACATCATGTGGCTGCGATACTGACTATTGCAACCAGATCGTGACTTTATGTCCACGGTCATCAACCAGAACGAGGCCAGTGCGCCTGACGAGATGCAGACCGAGCAGGGCGAGGACAGTGGCCGTCGCATTGCGTCTTCCGGGTCGGCCGATGGCACGAGTAAGAAGCGTACTCGCGCTTCGCTGAAGACGCTTTCTGTCAATGAGACGGGATCGCCAGAGAAGCACGACAGGGAAATGTACGTGGACGTCAAGCCAGGTCGCAAGGTATGTCTACCGCTTTTCGAGACATGCGCTCTGTGCTGACCTGCCCTTCTTCTCTCCAGCTCCGCAAGCGTGTCACGGCCGGTGGAGACGAGGACGCTTAGCTTTCGACTTCTTTCCGCTGTTTGCAGCCTTTGCTCACGAAATGTGTTCAACGCGGACCTCGGATGGAACGGCACGAGTGTATGCATTTGTACTGTCGACAATTTCATCGGTCGAGAAGATCGATTACGTTGTCGTGAATTTTTCTTTTTGTTCGTCACACGGAGTGATGAGGGTGGATCACGCTTGTGCGGGAGCAAAGGCTCTGTCCGACTACTGTTGTGATCCCGTCGTCTTTGCGCGACATATTTACTTTGCATGGAGCTCGCTCACGCTGGCAAAATATGCAATGATGGCTTCGTTGATCGGTTGCTTGTTTGAGTGATGCCCTCCTGTACTACTACACTGCCTCGAGGATGAATCCAGTTTAGTTAACTGTATCTCATGGGCAAAAAAATCAAGAAAAAAAAATCAAAAGTCGTTGCCTCTCTGATCCTGTATAGTGAAGATTCTTTTGTAGTGTTCATTTAGATTCGATTCGATTCGAGAAACGATTGGTTTATTCCTGACTCTACAACTCCTCTCCTCTCCTCTCGTGCACGCGCGATTGCTATCTCTCTGCTTGCCTTTTCTTTTCTCTTCTTCTTCTTCTTCTTCTTCTTCTTCTTCTTCGTCTCTACGCATTCACTTTCTGCGCTTTCGTCGGCGGAGGAATTCCTGTCGCGATGGCGAGCGCGTTAGCTTGTTCGATTAATGGGCCGCCTTCGCCTGTGGGAGATGCGGCGGCGAGGAGGGTGATGTCGAAGCGTTTGGGTGGTTCACGGGGATGGTGGGATGTGCTGGTGGCGGAGGAAGGGAGGGTAGAATCTGGAAGAGGAGATGTGAATGGAGGGGAAATTGGGATGGGGAGGTTGAGGTGGGGTTGGAGGGAAGGGTCGTGAGTATTGTATGTATGTATGTGGGTGTGGGAGGGAAAGCAAACGTACCTTCTGCTTGGGCGGCGAGGTTTTTTTGGTCGGTTTCGTCGCCCATTTGGTTGCGACCGGTTTCGAAGACTTTGTCTGTTGGGTTGTGGAGGTGTGGTTAGTTGGGAGGGTTGTGATTTTCAGTTCCAATTTTTCTCTCTCTCTCTCTCTCTGAGTGAGATATTATTTGCAAAGGAGTGTGCATTTACCAAAATCGTACTCGAACCACCGGATATCGGGGTTCAAGCCTGCGAATTTCCAAACGCCGTTCACTTTCTTGTACCAGTGGAGGTTGAAAGAGTGTGCGTGGCCCTTGACGGCGACTTTGGTCATGGTCTCGTCGGTGTATTTTTGGTGTGGGACACGGAGTTGATGGTAGCCTTTGTACGGGATCGAATGTCAGCTGATATGATCACTGCCACCAACTCGGGAAAATTGCCATACCGATAATCTCATCATCGCTGACCTTCTCCCATTTGGTGCCGCCGATGAAGTGCTGTGTCTTCAACGTTGGGTCACCGAGCACATGTGGATCGCTGGCCATTTGGATGAATTCTTCGGCAGGCATCTCTTCCCAGAGCTTGTTGAGAAAACTGCGGTAGTCAATTCGGAGGGTGGGGGCAATGCATTTGCGTAGCCGTTCCCAGTCTTTGCTGTCGTAGGAATCGGCCCATTCGTACACTGCGGCCATGCAGCCTTGCATTTCTATATTGGCGAAGAAAAATTAATTAGTGAGGCCCTGCGTAAGTGGCAGCTGATATTTCCAAGCACAATCGGGGTTGCAGGCGAGAAGAGCTGCTATTTCTGCTGCTAACTTGGCATTGCTGTGATCATGCTTCCGATAGCAATAGCCTCCCTTCTCATGTTCAGAGTGTGTAACATATTTTGCTTGCTCAGTCCATCTTCAACAGATGGTCGCGTAAATCCCTTTCGGTTTGACATCATTTGCAACCACTGTTCTGTTTTTTCCAGCGGTGCAATGTGCTCAATTGAGCGTGGGAATCTACTTGGTAAGAAAAGACTAACCCTCAAGACTGATGAGCTTGACAGGTTCAAGCTGAGTGTCGGCGAAGCCTGGCATATTTGCGTTCGTATCTGGTCCTGTCTCTTTGGTGTGGCTGCCGTTCAGTTTGGGCGGTGTTGGTGAGGAAGAGCGAGCACGCTTCAAAGAGCGTATCGCGCCAGCTTTATTATCATCCATTTCCAATGCAGCTGCAGCACGAAGATAGCGCTATGCGAGGGAGATCTGCGGTAGACGGGTAGCGTAGTTGGTTGGTACGACGACCTCTTCTCCCCGCCCCCAGTCCGCGTGCTGGAGCTCGTCACGAAACGTTGCGACATGCGAACGGTGGGGAGCCGGAGACGCGCAGATGCGCTGCAAATTAGTCTGGTCGGAGCATCGTTTCGGAACCGAGTGTATCGCTCTGATGCTTGGGAAGCCGAGTGGATATCCTACGCATGGCCATGTGGGTGCACAACTGGCAAGCAGCACAGAAACGAGCACGGCGGTGGGAGAGCTTCCCAGAGATGCTTGCCTGCTTGCTTGCTTGGAGAGGTCCAGAGCACTCGGCTGACGTCGGCCTGCCATTGTGCCGAGGTCTATTTTGGGATGAGGTCTTGGCGTGCGCCGTAGCTTATTCGAGTGATGATGTGTAAACAATGGGATAAACACGCGGGATTCGAGACGCGGATCGGACTCCACGTCTGCGCCAACCATACCATGGACCACGAAAGCCTGCGGACGGCATCGACATATCTGAATAATCTGCTTCTTGCTCGTGGTCTGCTCAAGAATGGGGAAGCAATCGACTTCGTCAAGCCGTCGAGAGAGTCGCGCGCGTCCATCATCAACCTGGTGCACGATCTGATCCTCCGTGAGGACCGCGAGAAGGAAAGTCGGGAACATGTCGCCACTACGATCAAGCAGCTGCGGAGTGACAATGCGAAGAAGACACAGGAGATAGAGACCTTGCAGGCCAAGAATGATCAAGCAGCCAGAAATGCAGCGCAGGCGCAGCAGGCCGAACGCGTCGCTCTCGCAGAGGTGAAAAAGGTCGAGAAGGCGATGAAGACACTCCAAGACCAATTGGCAAAGGCAAAGCTCACGCTGGCGCAAGTGAAGACACAATGTGCGAACGATGTCAAGAAGAGAGACCTGGAGCTCCAGCGGCTAAAGACACATCTGCAAGGCCAACAGCGCGGGACACGAGTGGGCATGACAGCTCCGTCCATGACAGTGCGACGGACCATGCAGGAACCGTCTCAGAATGTTCATGATCCCGAGTACTCGCTCAAGCAGGAAACGACTGAATTCTTGACCCAGTTGAGCCAGAATTTGAGCGATGAGAACGATGGGCTAATCAGCTTGGTTCGAAGTGCGCTGAGCACCATGAATGAGCTGTTGGGCACTCAATCGGATGCGCAGAGAAAAGTTGATAGCGCCATTGGAAGTCTCGGAAGCGACCAGGCAGCCAGGCCAAAGAGCCGCAATGCGGGCACGAATTTGATACAACAGGAGCCGGAAACGAGCTACGAAGTCCTCGCCGCTGATTTGGAGAATACGTTGGAGCACTTGAAGACCATACTCACGAATCCGAACTTCGTCAGCCTGGAAGAATTTGAGAAGGAAGTCGAGACGAGAGACGAGGAGATTGCAAGTCTTCGAGAATGCTGGGAGCACATGGAGCAGAGGTGGCAAGAGGTACTGATCATGATGCAAGGCTGGGTCAAGCGCATGAATACGGGAGATACCATTAACATTGATGATCTTCGCAAGGGCATGGGGTTGGTGACGCCGAACAGGAGAGACGAAAAGAAGCGGAAGATGGAGCAGGTGCCGGAGCTGCCAGAGCCAGAATCCAGCTTGATAGATAGTGAGCCCAGCGAGATGCAACTTCCGACCAGCGAGGCTGCTGCCACTGCGCCCACTGCAGCGACTTCACGGCAAAAATCTTCTCTGCGTGCTAGCGACGGCATGAGGAGTTTGACGTCGAAGCTCGACCAACTCGACAGTCCCAAACGGAAACGCGATGTTCTGGAGCCACCGGATATGTTCGACTTTCGACCTGTTGAGAAGGGCACCGTCAGCAAATCTGCAGCCGGGCGGTCACCGCACAGCAAGAGCAGCAAGCCGTTGAGTGGCGGCTTGGCGGATGTCTTTTCCCCCATTGGCAAGAGCAGCAGTCGACATGCAACTCGAGAGCCCGTCCCCGAACTAGCCGCAGTAGATGACGGAGAGGAAAGCGAGGAGCTTGAAGTGCCGCAAATGACAATCAAGGAGAAACTGGCTGCAGCGCAGGAGGAAGCGGATGAGGCCAAAGCACATGTTCGTGCTGGTCATGCTACAATAAATGGCACATCTCGGACGTCGAAATCGAGACGGCGAAATATAGGACCTGACTTCGGGCTGGACGGGGCGACCGATGTTCCCCCCGGTGATGACACGTTGCGGAGGATGGAAGGCGGGGACACATTGGGCAATATGGATCTGCCTGGAAGTCCCATGGCAAAGAAGACAAGAATTCGAGGCAGGCCGAAGAAGAGGAAGAGCACGTTGACGCGAGATGAGATGGCGAGTCTGTTGGTCATGGATGACGGAGGGGAGTTTTGAGCGATGGGAAGGATTTGGTAAGACTCGTGTGCATCTTGATTGAATGGTTATTCAAGCGAGGAAAAGCGATGGCGTTGGTTGGATAGACGTGGACAAACATTGTACAGTTGGCGATGGCCACTTTCGTTGCACTTGCATTCCCTTTACGCTTAAGATGCTATCACGGCTGAATGCAAACAGGTCCGTTTCTGACGACATTTCTGGCTGCTCTCGGACCGACGCGGAGTTCCATCGTGAGAGCCAAATCCGCGCTAGCACTCGACACACTACCCCATATGGAGACAAGCAGACCTCACGCGACGCTTTTCCCGCACGAGCGATATGGAAAGCTTGCGAGGCTTAGCCGTTCTTTCCATTGAGCTTCGCTTGACCTTGGAACGAGGTTTGTGCGAATCCCACCAATCAGTGAAACGAAGCTCGCTTCGGACTGTTCTCCTGGCTCTGCAACGGGTCGACGCGATTTGTGGAGCACATCTGGGGATGCGGAGACTGAGCGACTCTAGCTATACCTTCTGGAGAAGGTGCAAAGTGTCTGCAGTGCTTCTGTACTTGTTGCAGTCAAACCATGCGTGCCCACTTCCCGCTTCTGTCAACTCTGGGGGCAAGTACAGAGCGCTGGATATATATCGGCTTTCCAAGTATCTCCCCCATCGTTGAAACACGCAACTCCACTCCTGCAAATCTCTCCCAAAGCAATCTCAAACCATGAAGTCCACCCTCTGGCTCCCCGCCATCCTCTCCCTCCTCTCATCCCCCATCCTCGCCCTCCCTTCCACCCCCGGCCCCCTTTCCCTCCGAGCCTCATGGCCCGACAGCCCCTTCACCGTCTCCGGCCGCGACATCCTCTCCGCCTCAGGCGCCAAAATCCACTTCGCAGGCGTCAACTGGCCCGGCGCAGCCGACACCATGCTCCCCGAAGGCCTGCAATACAACTCAATCACAAACATCGTCACCTTCATCAAATCGCTCAACATGAACGTCGTCCGACTCACCTACGCCATCGAAATGATCGACGACATCCTCTCCGGCTCTCCCAACCAGAGTTTGCAGAACACGTTGGTCCACGCGTTAGGCCAGACGAACGGGCAGAAGGTTCTGGCGCAGGTGTTGAAGAATAACCCCGGGTTCACGAAGGATACGACGCGATTGCAGGTTTTTGATGCGGTGGCGGCGGAGTTGGCGAGGCAGCAGATTTGGGTGCATTTGGATAATCATGTGAGTAAGGCTGAGTGGTGTTGTGGGAGTGATGGGAATGGATGGTTTGGGGATGAGGATTTCGATGTGGGGAGGTGGGAGAGGGGGTTGGGGTATATGGTGAGTCAGAAAACGAAGTTTTGTCATGTTGAAGCGGTGCTGATGTGTAGGAAAGGCCAACCATGCGAAATCCTGGACCGGCTTGACGTCCATGTCTCTTCGCAATGAACTTCGCGAGCCGAGTAGCTCGTCCGCTGAACCATATACTTGGAATTCGTGGATCGATAATGTCATTCCGGCTGCGAATGGAATTTACTCGAATAATTCTGCTCCGTTGATTTTCTTCTCGGGTCAGAATTATGATACGGACGACTCGTACTTCATCCAACGCCAGACATGGAACAGCGCGACGTTCAAGCCCGAGTCTTACGCTTTCAAGAATAAGATCGTCTACGAAGTTCACAATTATCAGAATAGCGCTGGGAATTGCAATCAGATTCAGCCGGGACCGTACGACTATGCGTATTGCGCGATGAACACGACTGGTACGAAGTGTCCGAACCATGGTCCCGTGGTGATGAGCGAGTTCGGTTTCGATCAGACGGATGGGTAAGTATAGTCTCTGGGAGGCATTTTCCAATCGCGTAAACGTGTCTCACCTACATCCGTACCTTCCACTGACTATTTTTGATAGGAGTTCCGGAGGGGCATACGCGCAGTGCATCAAGAATGTTGTGACGAATCAGCCTGGCGGACCTGGTGGCTGGATGATGTGGACGCTGAGTGGAAGTTACTACATCGGAAGTGGAACGCAAGACTCAGAGGACACATGGGGTGAGTGACTTTTGTGTTTTGATGTTTTGATCGGATTCGCTTATGCTGATTTGCTGTAGGCCTCCTCAACAAGAGTTGGTCTGGTTGGAGGAACTCGACCGTTATCAACAACTATGTCAAGCCTTTTGTGCAGGCGACATTGAAGTAGTCTGTCCTCTAGACTTTGAATCGCAGCAGTCACGTAGCGCTTCGGACTGGCACGTCACACTCTGCCGTTCCTGTGACCTTACTGTCATCAGACTGCATACATGGGAGACCACGCAAGCGCCTGTCCAAGTCTCTTAGCTTTGCTCGATAAGCACGATTCCAACATGCCACGTCCAAGCGATGGCACCGCCGGTGTAACGACACGAGCTCCAGTACGGACACCAGTTGCTCATGAAGAGCCCTCCTGCCCCTCTTCTTCACTGCAGCTAGAGCGTCTTTCTTGTGAATGGCGAAGTCCCACTTTGCTCCCCCGTCCAGCTGAAACCAACAATACTCAGCACGTCCAGGGCCCAAGTCGGTCTTCAGCCAGATGTCATCTTTGGCCAAGTATGTGTATTCGCCGAAGCGTCCGTAGGAGACGATCTTCATGTAGCGGATACGGTCAATGTCTTGATGTCGGAGCTTCGGGTTGTCGCCATTTTTCAGGTCCCTTTGGAGTCGACGGATCGACTTCAGTCCGCCGGTGGCATTCATTTCTTGGATCTCAATGGTGAAGATAGTCTCGGTCCAGTACTCGCAATAAGCTTCCTCATAGATCTGGGTAGCTTCGGCTCTGATCTGTCGGCACGTCGACAGCAGAGCGTTGCTTGGTGGTTGCGCGGCGCACAGCTCCACCCCCAATGGATCGTCATCGCGCGTAAGAGCCAACTCATAGATATCATTGCGCATCTCAGGCGGAAGCATAGACTGAAAGAGACTGCCAGTCTGAGATGCTGGCTTTTACGACGCTTCCTCCGTGATCGATGGCGTTGGATTGGTGGGATCCGAGTGGCTATCTGAAGGCGTACCGGTGAAGGCCGTGGACTCGGCGATGAGCTCGTCAGACATCTTCGCCTCGATAGGAGCGTCTTCGATGGCGGAGGCGGTAGTCTTGGTGATGGACGACAAGCTCGTGATGGCAGCTGGTGCTTCGCCAGCAAGTGAGGTTCTGACCTCGGAAATCAACTCGACGGGTGGCGCGACGATGTCGGAAGTCATCGAGCTGTACAGTGGCTGTGGCGAAGAAGATCTGCTTTCCGCAGTCGCTGTAGTTGCGCCGTCCGATGGTGCGGCCATGGCGGTGGTGACGGCGGTGGTAGTCTGGCAGTCGGTGGTGGATGGCGAAATTTGGTGCGCAACTCGAGGGTGCGTGTTGCAACAGCGAACTTTAGTCAGGTGCGGTGAAACTGGTGGAATGGCAGGTACTGTAGCAAACAGCGCAAGGGCGTCAAGTGAAGCCGCGCTCCACCTCACTTTGAAACCGCCAGGAAGGCGACTGATTCATCAAACTCGTGATTGTGCTATCGCTATTGCATATCATCTTACAAGAAGCTAATGCCCTATCCCACCTGCGACCCAATTATTCCAATTCGGATCACCCGGTGGCGGAAACAAACCCCGATCTTCTGCCTGTTGCGGTTGCTCTTGTTGTTGAGCATCTTGCTGAGGCGGCTGTTGCACCTCAACCGGCTGCGCTGCGACCGCTTCTCTTCGCCGCCGTTCAATCTCTCTCGCGCGCTGTTGGCGATACCAGAAAAGCCCAGCTAGAGCCGCCAGGAGGCCACCAATGAGGAGCGTTTCCAGAATGTCATCGTCGAGCTCACCATCGGCGTCCCAGTACTCATCGCCACCGGGCATTGGCTCTGTGCCATCCCAATCATCGGCTTCGTAGTCTTGGTAGTATGTAGCGTCTGCCTCGAGGAAATCATTCAGCCACTCTGCGAAACTTCTTCTCTTCCTCGCCTGCTGTTCGTCCTCGATGCCGTGCACGGTACCGCCTGTTATGCCGTTCCACCATGATCGCCAACGAAGCTTGAACAAGCTCAGCTTGACAGGAAGATATGCTTCTTGGTTTGTTTCCAGGGCTTGGTCGTAGAAGCGTTTGGCGAGGTGGAAATCTTGTTCAATACCAATACCATTCTCATGCATCCAGCCAAGATTCCACATGGCCTGCGCAGATTGAAGCGTTTCCGCTGCAGCTTGGTAGCATTGGGCAGCTTTCTCGGCGGAGACTGCAGTGCCAAGGCCAGCAAGGTAGTAATCGCCCATCTTCACAAGAGCATCAATGTTCTGCTGCTTAGCAGATCGTGTCCAGTGAGCAAGTGCGAGCGCCGCGTCTCCGATCGCCTGCTTGGTGGTGGTGGTGGTCGACGAGGAGAGCCAGTTGAGTGGGCTCCATAGCGGTTTGGTGTGGGATTGATCAAGCAGCCACGCCACGTTGGCTTGGGCGTTTTCGCTGCCTTGCTCTGCGGCCATGAGGTATGGCATGAAGGCGTTGTCGAGCTCGCCATCATCATACGCCTCAACAGCTTCGCTTAAACCACTCCAGATGGCTTCTGCCTTCTCAACAACAATCTTGTAGTACACAGCCGCGCTCCCGCAAGACTTGTCACGGCCAATGCCTTTGTGGTTCATTTCCGCGAGGTAATAAAATGCTTCGATGTGGCTGTTTCTCGCGGCCAGCTCGAAGTATTTGGCTGCGAAAACGGTATCGCCTTGGTCCAGGAACATGGTGCCAAGATGCGTCTGAGCAACTGCGAGATCCTGATCCGCAGCAGCGGAGAAGAGGTCGGCGGCTTTCTCAACATTTCGTTCGACGCCATGGCCCTCCAAGTACATCACTCCGAGCATGTACTGGCAGAGCGCGTCGCCATTTGCTAGCCCGCGATTTAACCAGACTTTTGCTTTGGCGAAGTCTTGCTTAGTACCTTCGCCGCGCAGGAACATCCGACCCAAATACCCGGCAGCCTTACTTGCGAGCCTCTCCGTGCTGTGGGACACGTCCCTCTTGACTTTATTATTCGCGGTCCAGTACTCCCGAGCGACATCCATGAAATACTGCTTCGCTACCTTCGGATCACGCTTCAATCCTCGTGTGCCATCGTAGTGAAGCCTGGCTAATCCGAACGTCGCCTTGAGGTCACCCTTGGAGGCTTGAAGGTGCAAGTACTCCAGCACGTCTTCGACATCCGCATAAGCGTCACTGGTAGGGCCACCTTGCTTCGCGTTCTGTCCGGCTGAAGCCACACTCGCACCTTCACCGTAGACACCACCTTCCTCATCTGCTATCCTCCAAGCGTCTCTGACCAAAGAGTGCCCCCCCGGTGGCCCAGAACGATAGTAGCTGACTGCTTTATCTGCCACTTTTTTGTACCAATGCACTGCCTCTTCGCAGTTTTTCGGTGTTGCGATTCCCGACATGTGTCTGTATCCGAGAGTCATCTGTGACCTCGTGTTTCCTTGCTCTGCAGCGAATGTGTGGTAGAGCATGCTCTTAGCTTGGTCCATGGGCACGCTGGGTGCCAGTCCCGTTGCATAAATAAATCCGACCATGTACTGCGCAGTGCTATTTCCATTCAAGTCTGCAAGCTGTTTGTATCTCTTGAAAGCAGTATCGTAGTTGACAGGATGAGAGTGGTTTCCGTGAAAGTGCAAATCGGCGAGCAGGTAAATGGCATCAGGGTCATTCTCCTGGGCCGCGTTCTCCAATATCTTGACAGCTTTCGAAAGCGGCTGCGCGAGTTTTATAGGTTGCTCTTCGGTGGCCGTAGTGACGAGGTTGTTCTGCTTTGGCGAATTCATGAAGAGCAGGACAAAGGCCTCTTTTGCGTAGTAAACGGTAGATCCGAAGAAACCTTTCGGCTTGCTCACGAGTTGCTGGAACTTTGAGCCCGTCGGTGGCTTCACTTTGCGTAAGAGTGAGACCGCCTCCAGCACATCGCTTCTCCATTCATGTCTCTGCTCCAGCACCACATCCTCGTCATCGGCCAATGCTTCGATGTAGTCGCTAAGCGGGCGGGCGCGTTCGAGCGGTGGCAGTTGATCGTCAACATCGTCGGTGTCTACCACATCCCGTGCAAAGGTAAAAGCCAAGCAAATGCATAATACTAGAGCAGCGTGAGAGATGTTCCGGTGCCTCAAGTGGAACGTGGCTTACAGAGCAAGAATGGAAGAACCGGTCGTCGCATGCTGGGCGACAGTGGGAGCGGGGTTGGGGGAACAAATGTCAATTTCGCCTGTTGGAGGCGCGTGATATGGCTACCGCATCGCTTTACACTACTCTCCACGTCGGTCGTCGTTGTTGCCAGCTGTTTGTCACGAGAGTTGCATCACTGACGCCTGGCAGCTGGCAACAAGCTCGCGTGGCAGTGGCGCTCGCCTCTTCCCGCTTTGCCGCCACTAACTAGTCCTGGTCGTCCACTCGCACTTCACTTCTACTCCTCTCATCTCACAACATCACCACAAACGAACTGACACGATCGAGATGTTTGTGCTGACGACATTATTCGACAAACGTCGGTACCATCACTCCTGACGCTTACCTGCTGAGCTGATGATCAGCATCTACGAATCCGTCTACGCCTACTGCTTCAACCTTTATCTCATCAGGCTCGCAGATGCTTTGTCTCCTACGCAGTCCAAAAGAGGGCTTCTGACTCGTCGAGAGCTCTAGCACGATGTTCGGAAAGCTCACAGAGCACAACGCGAATATCTCAGGAACAACTCGTTCATCGTCACCTGTTGTACTGGGCGACCCATTGGTGCACCCACAAAGCTATCGGTGTCACCATCTCAGGAACAGGGATGTCGACGAGATCCAACGTGTCTACCTTTGCTGTGGCCTCGGCGGAAATGTTGCCATGTTCCGAATGCTAGACAATAATGGTAGCAAGGAATTGATCAATACGCGCAGTTTGAGTGGGACCGATGTCAACCATTACTGAACACCGGTAAAGGGAGCTGCCGTGTGTTGCAGAGCACAGATGCTCATCTGCGCCCCAATCTGGCAATGGTTGCGAACAGCTGGGATACGGTGCCCGGGGACCTCCGACAGAAGTATATCTATCCACGCAGTCACTGGATCAAGATTTTGACGGCATGTGGGGACTCTGGACCAGGATTCAGATCGAGAGTCTTTTGAGTTGCGCCAACGCACTGAAAAGACAGGCAAGTAGCATGTCCTCTTTTGTGCAAGACTACAACACCCGTTTTGAAGATCAGTACATTGCGCAGCTGCAGACAGCCAGTGCTTTCGAGCATGTCAAAAAGCATCACCCGCCGTGGCATTGTGACCGCAAATTCCTGGTCTTCTGCGATTTCTATGAAGTAATCATGCGCTGCCTCCACACTGATTGTGTGGCAATCCACAATGCAGCCGCATCATCCGACCAGCTTTACACTCATTCCGCTCCACACCCTTGGGTTTGGAGAACATCTACTGTCGCAAAAAATCGATGAGCGAAGGTCCACTCAGCTTCAGACTTCCGGCGTGTCGTCTCTGTCTGGTGCTGCTTCAATGAGAGAGCGATCGTCTTCCCTCTCCACCATTTTGTGGACATAGAATCTGAGCTGTGCCGGCCATCCTCTGATTCGGTGGAGGACATATATATCGATGCCTTCTTCTTGCCGATTCTGCACCCACGTCATAGCTGCGTCGCGGGGGAGGTCGGGCGGAACGTAGACGTGGCACTAGCTGCAGCTGTTCTTGTGTTTACTCATCGTTATGAGCTTCATCGTGGCCTTGCGCGCGATGTTTGTGTCCAAGAAGACGCATTCTTCGGTAATCCTAGATGCCTTCTGGCTCTCGGACTCCTGAATCAGGATGGTCAAGTCTGTGATCCGATCGAAGTCACATGCCCGTAATTTGGACAATGCATGACGAAATGCTTTGCGGTAGCTGCCTGGAGCTCCGACGAGTGTCAACTTGAAGCGGGACGTCCGCCAGGAGGCGCGATATGCGTCGAGATACAGGCCATGTGCTTCGGAGTCGATTTTCTTGCAGGTCAGGAGGAGAGATTTTGTCGGCTGCGGTGACTCGACAAGATCGACCTCGTCGTGGTTGTTTGTGAATGACAGCTCCCAGATTTTGTTGTGCAACTCGGCGGGGAGCTTTTCGAGGATGTTGTAACCTGTAACATGGATACTTGGGTCGCAGACCTTGGTAGATGCCGCCATATTCGCTCGAACCTTATCTCATCAAGATAAGTGACTTGTCACTCGAGGTTTGCCTCGACGTTCTTGTTGGCACTTACAGAAGTCGAGACAATGCTGAATATGAGGAACAGTAATTGCCTCTTTGGTAGGATTGGGTGTCAGGCGACGATTCAGCCTTCGGTCGGAAGTAGTTACTGGGAGAGGGATGTTGCAAGATTGTGCTGTGCATCTTTTCCAACTTCAAGGAATTACAGGCCCACTTTGGCCATTCACTTTCTCACAATGACTCAGCAATAGCTGGTGAACAAGCACGTGCTTCGCGTGTGACAGAATGCGACGGACTTCTGGGTCAATCATCCGCTCTTTCTTTCAGCTCTGCGAACAATTTCTATCACACCACCAAGCAACAATGGAGGCAGACTCGAAGGACGTCAAGCACGTCGACATAACAGAGTAAACATCTCGTTCAGTGCTTCTGAGGCGGCGCGCTGACCATCTTTGCTAGACTCGAACTCGAAGCCGAAGGATCCGGCTGCCTCTTCCTTAACAAGTTACCTCCAGAGATTCGCAACGAGGTCTACGAACTCGTTTACGCCAACGAGACTTCCAAAAAGAAACGCGCTAAGCCTCGAAGCTGCATCGGTGGCTGTGTACGCGACAAAGCAATCCCTGATGACGGGAAAATTGAACTTCTGAGCGCCGAATTTCCAAGCGATGCTCTCATCCGCACCTGCCGCCAAATCCGATCCGAAGCGGCCGGACTCTACAAATCGAGCTATCAGAAGTTCTGGTCTGAGTCGGAATTCATCCTCTGCCATCCACAGCGCAATACCATCGAGCGCAACATCATGCAAGTCAGTCAGCAAGGCATGCAGCACATCTCCCAACTAAAGATCCGCTTCGACTACACAGAGCGAAGAGGACGAGTCGGTAGGGATGTGCTATTGCACTACAACTTGTTGTCGAGGGGCATCTGGCGACGCAGCTGCGTGGGATTGCAGCTGAACAGGACCTCATACTTCGGCATGCGTACGCTAGGTCGAAAGTCAGGTGAAGACCGGCCAGACATTCTCGTTCGTCACATAGAGGAGTCGAACCTCGAGGCTGAAATGCAACACGATCGGATCTCGAGTGATCAGCCTACCTTGGCGGAGCAGGTCGTTAGGATCGCAGTGAGGTTCACGGATGGAGGCTTGGCTTTAATGTAGCGGGGCGTTCATTCCAATGAGGACGGAGCGAACTACGAGTCTCAAACTCATCAAAGGCGCGAACATTGGTTTTTGGCGCCGAGTCAGCGAGGTACGAGATGCTCTACCACACTTTGACAGGGCGAAACCAACCTCGGGGAGGTCGAGCTGGTACTGCTGCACGAAGGAGATGTAGAATAGCGTTTGCGCACTCAAAACGCTTCTATGGTCGCGCTGGTTCGATTAGCTGAGCGTAGAGTAAACGCGACTTCTCGGTTCGAATGCAATAAAAGTCATTTGCTTTCCGAAAGTAGTTTAAACGTCTTAACTGCCGACTTTTCATTTCGTGATACTTGACGAGTCAGGCAAGCTTGTGTGTGGTTTGCCGTGCCTGCCTTTGATGCGCACATGATTGAGCGTGGTAGAGCATTAAATACACCATGATCGAATCGAGAAGGGCTCGCGGCTTAAATGCAGGCCGCCGAGACCTACACTGGAGTGAGCGAGAATTTGTCAATGGATTGGAAAGGACTCAGCTTCTTGTCAACAGCACTCATTCGCGATGATGAAATCCATGATAAAGTGGTACCGAGACAGACGATGATCAACATATCAATTATACCGCGTGTCTGATGCGAAATTGATCAAATGGCAAGACTCATATCTGGGAAATGGACAGTAGTAAGGAGTACATCACATTCCTGACACGGCGGACGGAAGGCGATATAAAGCTTCCGACTTGATCAATAACGTTCCACGACAGTCTACAAGAAGAAATACCATACAACATGTCGAAGGAAGAGACAATTGCACGATGAATTCGACATCGAAAAAAGCCGTCTTTCATTATCACATATATCATAAGCCTGTATGCATCTAAACCCCCGAGCACCATCGCCACGTATCCCATCGCATCGCATCGCGTGACATCAAATCGCGAATCGAATCTAGTGCGGGCAAACCAAACTGTGCGTCCCAGCGACAGGCCGGAACCCATCGCCATTGACGCGACTCTTCTGATAACAATACCCATTTCCAGCATTGTACTGGGCGGTGGCACACTGCGAGTTGTTGCTGCAGAGCACGGCACACTGGGCATAACTCCCCGTGTAGGTGCCGGAGATGTCGTTGCCGGGGCTGTCGGTGTCGCATTGGACGGTGCAGCCGTTGACGTTGATGTTGGAGGTGCAGCCGTTGCCGAGGTCGTAGGTGTAGGTGCCTTGCTCGAGGGAGAGCTGGTTTTGAGAGTTCTTGAGGTAGCAGAAGCCGTTGCTGGAGTGGTAGTTGGAGGTCACGCAGGTGGGGTCTGCGGCGCAGGCGGCGCGGCAGCCGGAGGCGG
>ANSM01004550.1:0-21676 GCA_000347735.1 Cercospora canescens BHU | reverse complement strand
AAAAAAAAACCCCCCGTCATCGAAGCACGTGAGAGAGAGAATTTGCTGAGGATCCCGAAATGGACAAAATAATAAATACGTCGGAGAAGCGAGCGACATGTTAGAGACAGGGAGACGCAAATTAATCGCATTGAAATCGAATCCAAAAGACGAAATCTCCCCCGTTTTCTTTCTCTCTCTCCATTGCGGAGGCAAATTGCTTGCACACCACTTGAACAATGAACATTTTTCAAGTTGAAATTAAAACTCGGTTCGGGAGCAACGTTCCGCTCTCTGAAGAAAGATATTTCGACTTCGACTTCTACCGGCTTTTGAAACAAGAACGAGAAGGAAGGAAGAAAGAGGACCTATGTTCGAGGTGACGAATATCCTCGGTATGACCCAGAGTGGAATATAAGATAAGCAAAACGTAGGAATTTAAAGAAGGGTTGGAGAATGAATGAATGATATGAATGAACGAACGAACGAACGATGGGACGTGCGGTGCGTAGGTTTCGTGTTGGATGGGAGGAGCGGAACAGGCACAGATAGAGTTTTGGGACTTCCGTGTAGGGCTTAGTTTTTTGCCTTTTTTTTTTCTTTTGTTTTTGGCGTGTTGGTGTGTGTGTAAGTTAGGCGGGGAAAGTTTGGCAGGGTTGGGGGTACTTGATTGTTTTTATTATTGATTATGAAGTCGATGCCTTGCGGCGCGGGGATCGGAGTCCATCGAAGTTGGTGGGGATGGGGTTGGGGGTGAAGGTTTGGAGGTGGGGGGTTGCTGCTGCTGCGGATGCGTTCTGGGGAGAAGAGGCCGCGTAAGCTTGCTTGCTTGCTGATGCTGACATGATTGGGGTTGACTTGCTGCTGCAGTTTATCTGTTGGGACGGAGAATTGATAGTGGTTGTGAGAAGCGAGATCTTGGCATGCTTGTGTGTGGTTGTTGATGTGGTTGGTCATGGGTGCCTCTTCGTCATGCGTTAGAGAGGGCCTGGAGCAGCTCTGCTGAATGCGATGTCTAGTTGCAGAGATCGGATGCGGCCTGCCAAGACGGTGTCTTGCCTTGCGTCGTTCGCATTCGCACCCTTCGCTAGTTCTTCCGGAAGTCGTTTTTCGGCCGAGTCACGAACATAGAGCCTTAAGTTGCTGATGCTTTCGGATGATCCGGCTGAATGGGCATGCGTATCCGAACTGTTACCTCCGAAGCAACTTATCTTTGGCGTCTGTCAGGAATCTTTTACGATCCGAGGCGATCCTGTACAGCCTATCGGAACTCTTGTATCCGCCATTCTCGGGGCCAGTACATTTTCCGTGGCAAGTCGAACTTTGTATGACCTGCCACTATGTGGCTGTACTTCGGGGCCTCTCCGTAGATCCTCCGCCAAGTTCCAGAATAGGGACATCATCGTGAACTTTAATGCACCCAGGTACTCTCCTCCTTCCTGCCGACTGGCTTCCTTCTCAATGCATTATCGACGTGACATCCTCTCAATCGGAAAAGGTGGCGTGGATCGATCTCAGATGCTACCATGTTCATGAGATGCTGCTCCAAGGTGGCTTCGTTGCGCGAACTGAGAAAGTGATAGCTTCAAGCTTCATCTGCGAATTTCTCAAGTCAGTCGATCGCTTTTCGATACTTCCACGATTGAGTACAAATGAGAAGTATCAATTTCAGAGTCTCTGGCTCCCGTAGCCAGTGACTAATGCAGAGCCATGTCGAGGCAATCTCGAAAAGACACATGGCTTCCCTCCTCTTCTGCGGACAGCCCTTCGGAACTCGATTTGTGAAAACGTGGCTGCTCGCAGATGACTGCGCTTGTTACGAATTGACTTTGACTTCCTTCGGTGCCTCTGGTGCTTTCTCGAGTACCGCGACGGGCAATGCCGTGTTTCGCATAGGGTGGTGCAGTTTCATCATGATTGAAGCATTGGGGGCTCGCGGATTGGATCTTACCTTTGGAATAGTCTGCAGACCAAGGAATAGTCGGGCTTGGTCACTTTGCGTTGAGTGTCGGCATCAAAAGGGAACGCCAGCCACGACACAAGCGAGGAGCCTGAGATAGAACAAGTCAGCCAGTGCGCACAGCTTTCACAATGGTTACAGCGCTCAGACTTGCCATGTGGTCGGGCATTTCCTTCTCGTGGTGACTGACGGCAGAGTCGAGTCGAGGCGTTTTTGGATCTGGGTGCAGGATATCGATGGTATTTACGAGTACCACTGATACAGCACTCTCGACTTCTCTCCACTTTGCGGACAGCGCTTTGGAGCTCGGAGAAATTTCTCGGATCTGATTTTGCAACGTTGAAACATGTCAGAGAATATTCGATGGTCTGGTCCCGTCTCTTGCCTCTTTCTGTAACAAGCCTCGCGACGGGCAACGTCGTGGTGTGGCATCGGTTCATGCGGTAGTCATCACGATGTCGTGGGATGATCAAGGAGGACTGAAGACTTACCCAACGCCAGACTCGCGGAGTTCTCCTGCGCCTCTTGGTCTCGGACTGGTCCAGTCCACGCAGCACTCTGGCCGTCACGTTTCGGGCACTGGAGCCACTGAAGGTTATGATATGAGTCATAAGAGTCACCTTCGATGCGTTTACCTCCAGTCATGGTAGGAACTGTACTCTTGGTGCCACCCCACGGTAGATGGACGCTGACCCGGTAGCGTGGTCGATGTGCATATTTGTGTGAGTTGCAGTGCTCACTCACGCGGTGCACCAAAACTGCCACATTTCCAGCCCAACCCGGTGGTTTCCGACTGTCGCGGCGCAATTGCTACCTGTGGATGCTCGCCTGGCGAGCGGACGCCATGACAGCGGTGAACTGAGATCAGTGAGGCCTCGCTCGTTCAGCTGGTACACGGCTGGCGTTTCCTTGCCGTTGACCTTTCCACTTAGAACACGCTTCATTCACTCCAAGAGTACCTCGGATCCGCGCACTGGGAATTCGAGCGGCGCAAGGATCGTCGCGAAGGATGCCTCTCGTGGAGGCCATCTGTGCAGAAGTAGAGTTATGGCGAATTTAGTCATTGACACAATTGAGCTGCTTTTGAGTCGGTAGTTTGCTGCGGAGGGTCGTTGGTTCCGGAAAGGTGCGCGAAGAAGGGATGTCAGCTTGTAGTTTGCTCCTGCCCAACCATTTAGCTGCACATTCACCACAAGAAAACGGTCGCCTGAAGCCCCTCACTCCACTCCTTTTCCAGGCAGTTCCCGTCTGTAGCATTGCCCGCCGATTCACTCTGCAACAAACCTCTCGTCGCCGGCAACGCCTTCAGGCTTCCATCAGCCATTCGCTTGTGACAGAGCATACCGCTAGGCACTTCCTGTCACTTGGCTGCGAACTCTGCGCTACTTCTCGTCGACGTTGGTTCACTTTGCCCGCGAGAAGCCGTAAATACCTGCTGAAGTTTCACACAAAGACACATCTAGCCACACAGTAATTTCAGCACTGTACACCACCACTCGAGAGCAATTGCCGCCTTCCCAAATATCTTGTCGCCACCATGCCCTCTCTCTCCGTATTCCCTGAAGGCGGTCAACGCCCGCGGCAATCGAGTACCACGCCGAATCGCGTGCACCCTCGTCAATTCATCAAAGACTTTCACGACATACTCGAGGAGATCCGCGACTCGAAGCAAGCAAAACTTGACAAGCTTGCCACTGATCTCAATGCCGTCTTCGATGTTGGAGGAATCCCACCCGATCATGAGCTGGCACTCATGGAAACCCTGGAAGACGACATCGATCTCATCAAGGATCGCCACCGGAAGCTGGGTAAGGTCGTCGCAGGGCTTGATGGGGAGACCGGTCGAGCGACTCTGAAGAAGATATTAGACGACGAGACCCGCACTTGGACCACGGCCGATCTCAAGGTGTTGGTGCAAGACTTGAAAGTGTCGGATGGCACCATCAGTGGGAAGAAGGTGTCGTCGAAGCCCGAAAATGCTGGAAAAGCGATGCAGGCTTCAGTAAGGGAAAATGCTGGGAAGGGTCGTGCGATGATGGGCGCGACTAAAGCTGGACTCACCGTGTCCCAGCGGCGCTTACAGAAGGCACCAATGTTCGACGTCGACAAAGTTCAGGTTTCCGAGGCCACGAAGCAACAGGTATTGGAAGAAAGTGACGACGAAGCAGACGAGAATGGAGAAGACAGTGACGAGGGTTCTGCAAAAGCACCGAGTATAGCGAGCTCTTACGCAGCCAGATTGGCCCAGAAGTCTAGAGAGGAGCTGAAGAAGCGTAAGAACTCACCCGAGGAGATCATTGAAGTCCACCAGAAAATTGTGGCCGAGTCCGATCAGGATTGGAACCCGAAGGATGAAACCCAACAGCAAGTGAAGGCGAAGTCGCGCAATGTAAAGCGCAGGTCCGAGCAGGCGCAGTTGAAGCAGGGAGGACGGCGTCTCATGTCTCAGCCTGATACTGCTCGTCTGGTTCGTGGCGCACTCTTGCCAGGAGCTACGCATGACCAGCGCACGGCACAGCAAGTCGATGAAAACCGCCCAACGGCTACTGCCGTTCAACGAGAACCGTCGAGCGACACTGGGAGATCGTCACTCCACAGTCTCTTCTCAGCTACTGAAGACGAAGGCGTCGACCTACCAGCTGAGTGGTCGAGGCCTGGCGCCTGGCAAAAGGAGTCAGGCGAAGATGCCAACACGGAAGACGTTGGGGACGTCACTGCAGGCGGGAATCTCCATGGCGCAGAGCAGGATCAGAGCCTGTCTGGCTCCCCTCGCCGTCGTGCTTCCGACGCCACGTCTCACGAGAGTGGCGAATCCTCCTCGTCCGGCCTCTTCGTGAGCCCATACAAGAAGAGCCAAGCCCACACGAAGAAGCCAACTAAGAACATGACCAACAAATCCTCACCTCCTCGCTCCAGCTTCGCTCCACCATCACGCCGCCCCTCGAGGACAGCAACATCCGCACGCCCCACTGAGTTCATGCGTTCTCTCTTCGAGCCCAACGAAGAGTCCTACCCCCTTCCAGACTCTCCTCCACACGATCACAGCGCTGCTCCGAGTGCCGAAGAAGTCTCCCGTCGCGCTGCGGCGTTCTACACTGCCGAGCCCAAGAACAAGGAGATCATGCTGCTGGGCTCAGACAACCTCTCGGACCAGAAGCCGAAGAAAAGACCTGCGGACGAGGAAGTCGACGGACTTTTTGGTGCGTTCATCAGAAGCGAGCCGCCCAAGTCGAAGGCCAGGAAGGGTGGTGAGGAGGCTGCTGGACCGGGAAGTCGAAGCGGGAGTGAACAGAGGAGGACTCCTGTGGATATCGGCCCCGCGAAGTGGCCCGGGCAGCAGGTGAAGGAGGGGAAAGGGAAGGGCAAGGGGCGGAAGGGGTAGACTGGATTGGGGTGTGTGTCGTTGCCTTGCTTGTTCGGGTTGGTGATTTGTTGTGTGTGGGTGAGTGTTGGTTTCTCTTGATTAGCACTGCGTAGTCCAAAAGTTATGTTTGTTCCAGGACGTCTTCTCCACGTTCTGATCGTAATTCCTTCGCGTCGATCGAGCTCTTCGTTCTCTGCAGTCATCACGTCCTTTCGAGCCTTTGAGCCGTGCAATCATCCCAATCCTCGCCCTCGATTCCTCGGAGAGACTCACAATGGTACGTCTACCCCACCAAGTTCATGACCATGTCTCTCCAATCCACGAGGCATCAGTGACACCCAATATCCAGACACCCCACCAATACGAGATTCAATACGCCAAAGTGAAAAATGCCAGACAGAGACCACGCACACCCTAGCGCGAAGCAGAACCCCTCGCCAACAAGACATATCACTGCGGACCATGCAACTGCTCCGCCGTGAAAGCATCTTGTGACGCATCCACAAGGGCGGCAACCGACAGGTCCGCATCGTTACAGTGTTCCTAGTCCAGACCCGCGGCGATGCTTGCGACCACAACTTCGACTTCCCTGTACAGCCAGCGGAACATCAGAAACTTCAGCGGCATCCCTCAAACCAAGTAATCTTCGATGGCGCTCCGCCCCCAAACGAACATAGATGTCGCTCACACCAAACTCATGTCCCGTTCTCCGTGCTCGATGAGAGATCGAAGGCGATCAACGTCCAGACCGCGCAGTATTTGAGTAATTCCTACGTGCAGAGACAGGGTTCCAGTCAGTCCTTTTCTCCGAAATTTAGTCGAATTCAGTGCCGCGCTTGCTTCCGACCACAGAGGATATGAGGAATCTATCTTGCTTCGAAGTTGATGAGTTTTTCTTGGAGTACCATGCAATGGAGTGGTGATAAGCGAAAGACAGCACCGGTCGACCAAGCTGATGGACAATCGAGCTAGCGCCAGATACTGATCCCTTTTCTCGTGGCCGCATGTTTCAAATTGAATGCGCGCAGTCTTCGAGGTCGTGCAGCCTTGCAGCCGCTCCAGCGTTCCAATGATCCGTGCTGACTGAAGAAGCCCATACAGCTCGGGAACTCGAGAGGACCATCTCGTTCCTGAGTCCACTCAGCGATTTGCTTAAGGTGTTCGTGATCTTGAACCATACCTTGGAAAGGATGATACTACCGCGTCAGCAGTATCATCATCTGCATAAGATGCAGCGGATTGACATTGGACCGTGCCACTCGCAACTACATCCTGCACAAAGCTCGCGAAGACCGTGTTCGGTCAGCAAGTGCATCGCACAGAAGTACAGATCTCTGTGAGTTTGTAGTGATCGGTAGTCATGCCTCTGAGTTCTCAGCATCGCGGAGTTTTCAACACCGTCTTTCAACTCCTTTCTCTAGCTGAAAAGGCTCGAAGTCAAATTCGAGGATGCCTGCCACGATCGAGAAATTTAGGAGCTGTGGCTGAGATGGCGTGTGCAATACACAGTCCATGTGTCCAGATAATGGGAATTCCTGTCATTAGTATGAGGCGATCGGGCGGCGGCCCACGGACTGTCAGATTGCTACTGATGGGATTTGTTGACCGCAGTCCGATACAAGCCAGGGCTTATTGGCTTGATAGACGGATTCAGCGTATTCTAGACGGCCGTGGATGGGAATAAGTGGTGATTGAGGATCATTAATTCTGAACACCTGCAACCACTTGGATATGAAGGATCGTTTCATTCTCGACAGCAACGTACGCGGTGTTTGGATCGAATAATAGCCAATGGCAGTCTACCTGCTAACGCTTCAATTTTCGAATCCTCACTCCCCTGATCTCGTACTATATCTCCGTCCCGCTCTTGACGGATACAGCAGCTTCTTCTAACCAGCACTCACTAGCTCCATGTTGTGAAATGAGCATATGATGCAACAAGGCAATCTCAGCCCCATTCGTAGCAGATTGGAATTCTCAGCTGATCGATACAAGCGGAGCAGAATGCAAGACTTGCTAGCTAAAGGCAACACATCGTATACTCCGCTTTCCTCATCGTCTACACCCTCCTTCTCTTACATGAGAAATTTGACGCCAAATGAAAATAGCTTGCGCAGTGTTACTTGTCAATGCTAGGTACCGCACGTGCTCCGTCTGCCCCATGCAGAGGTCGCATAATGCATTCCCTGCAGGCTTCTGACGTTTGCGTTTGTACACAACGTCGCATATATGCTCTCACGTGACTTCCAGTACGTGGGAGTAGTGTTGGCAATGGTCAACGTGCTTTAAAACATCGCCACTTTCGATCTCGAAGAATTGTGCCGCCTTCGCACCGCGAGGCTCTGTTTCTTGTGGGGTGAGCTCTTCTTTCTCTGATCTCGAACTCATCCTTTCGGATGCAGATTGGACACGACGCAGTAGGTCATGAGCTCGCACTATGTTCCGAGAGCAGATCAAGTGCGAAAGATGCTCCGGTAATATCTTTTCAGTGATGATCGACAGACCCCTTTGGCTGCGGCGTCCCAAGTGGCGAAACATGCGTTTTTGACCATTGCAATTCGAGTGAGGCAATGTTTTGTGATTTGTCAGAGCACCGCCAAGAGACCTCTTCAAACTAGAACTATGGAAGGAGGGGCCAGGTGATGAAACATTTGGACCTGAAAAGCACGCAATGGTTGGTACGCAACCCATTGACAAGAGCAAGGTGGTAAAAAGCAGGCGATCCAGCTACATTTCGCCACTTTTATCGTTGGTTGATGAAGGAGATAGGTCGAATACTTCCCGCTCCTTTGCAATTTCCAACAAAAACTCTGTGGTCTACTAGTTCTCGCAATATTCCATTCCTTCCTCGTCCATATCTTCTCAAAACGCCAGCTCAAGTCACCGCGCAAGGAATACTGGTCTTTTCTTCGCAGTCTATCGAGTTTCCGACAGCACTTCAAAGAGCGAAGGTGTACACTTTGTCCAATGATCATGCCCTCCGAGGCACTCGCCAGACTTTTCCAAAACGTCTGCCGGCGTTCAAAAGAGCTGTCTGTGGAGATCTCGGACTCAGTCTGCACGTGACCCTCGCTCTGACGATGGAGTCGCGCTCGCCGGGTTCAGCGTCGTCAACTTCTCCAAGGCGGAACCAAGAGCTTGTTCATCCATTGATTCGCTAAAAATACGGTATTGTAAAGGTAATACCGTTGCGGCCTCTAGTCCAGCGGGAAGCAGCGGAAGTCCGAATGGGGTAGCCTGCCGGTGAACCCGACATTACTGGTCCTGATAGGGACAGTGGTGATCAAGAATGTATCCTTCGATACATCGGGTAATGTCAGTCTCCAAAACCTTTGTGGCATGGAAACGTGGCTGAGCTGCGATTCGTACTGCCTCTCGACACCTCCTAGGCCTGGACCATGTTTGAACTCGTAGCTCTGGAAGTATAAACATGGAAGAGGCAATATGACTTGCGGATCTTTCAATTGGGAATCAGGTTTGCTGTGGCGATTGAGAGCAACAAGCGATTCGCGCGGATCTTACAACTATTGCAATTGATCCCGATCTAACGCGGCGAATTCGTTTTCAATCCTGTGATCAGGTGCTTCCTGTTCTCACGCCAGAACGATTGGATCTACAGCCATATCGCCAGTTGGTATGTTCTTGCTAGGCTGTTACCACTTGCTTATTCCGGATCTCCGAATGCTTCAGGTGCAAGTATTGCAAGTGGAAGACATTCGCTTCTCTTTTCTGCATTCAGTGGAGAGCTTAATAAAGCTGCATCTCCTGTCGCGGACGATTTTTGCGAGGAACGGTCTACTCGCCGGGCCATTCTGAACCCAGGAAGGCGCCGATGGGACCTGGACGGGATATGATCGGGTCTGTGTAGCCGGAAGTCGTCGCGCGAAAGTAATGAAAGCATCAAGAAATCTTCAAGGTGTTGCATATATAACAAAACGGGAGACAGACGCGGCAGATTTGGCCAGAGAGAACAGAAGTGTAAGAGAATAGCTACATATTCGCCTGTATTCGGTTTCCTATAGCGAAACGCGAATCGTTTCTCTCTTTTAGCCAGTTTGTATAGCTGCGCTGTTACAAGAAGCGTTGTGGTCAAATATATTGTCAAAACGTTTTGGGTGGAGTGTGAAGAGTGCAGTCTACCACGTTAGTATTCACCCGTTGATACTCTTCTCCCTTTGATACTACATCCGTCTGAGTGGTTATTTCTCGACGCCAAGCTCCATTTAGCAGCTGAGAGAAAGGGACCCGAGCGGTTTCACGAGGGAGTGGTCTTGATTGTCTGCAGTTGACCAACACAAGTCGTTTCCGTGAGTTGATGATCGGTACTAATATCCTCGGTCAGAACGCCGCTGAAGATATGTGGCAAAGCAGACATACCGCACTAGCTTCAATACTCTGGCATGCGCTAGTAGATGTTACTCTTAAATCTCTATCACATAAGTAGACAAGAAGGGGTTTTCGATGGTCTGTCGCGGTACAAGCAGCAACAATCAATACGGCTTAGTTTAGCGCAGGGAGCGACAGG
The DNA here is from genome assembly GCA_000347735.1 of Cercospora canescens BHU. NCBI lineage: Eukaryota > Fungi > Ascomycota > Dothideomycetes > Mycosphaerellales > Mycosphaerellaceae > Cercospora > Cercospora canescens. The sequence goes on along the minus strand of ANSM01004550.1, from coordinate 11,848 downwards.
TATATTGAACAATGATAAGTCCCAATTTCGAGTTGTTGAAACTCTTAAAGCGTTGAAGATTAAACCCAATCCTCGCGGTCGCTCGTGTTGCTTCCCCACCCTTCTTCCGCCGGCGGCAGATCTGTTAAGGATGCGTAAAAGCATTAGAGAGAACGATCCTTCAGCATTGATAATGACCATTTCTTTTGTCGAGAGTACACCCGTTCCCGGTTGTGGCGGCGTACTATAGAGCACTTAGCACTTTGAGTATAGTGTAAATATCCAGAGAGACTCACGTTTTCAAGGCCTCTGGTGCCAGTCTGGGTCATCGAATCGCCTCTTACGAGCTCGTAACATTCATAACTGTCAGATTGATATCAGTAGGGGCTCTGTTCCTCAGCCAACCAACCAATCCTCACTCAGTGGAATAGAATTGATCCCAGTGAAATTCGATGTTGAAAGCCAACGGGCACTTGTCGTGCGGGCTAATAGTGTGTTCGTTGCCCGAGCAGAATACGCCCACTATGGCGCTATTGTTACAGTCTGCGAGGAGACCAGTTACGAGCACCTGTGTGAAAGCCCTGCGAGCCTAACGCAGCTCGTCAGCGGCAGTTCAGTTTTTTATGCCGCATCGACTCACATCGAAAAAGTCTCTGTAGATATGATACGAAGGATAGAGTTTTTCCTCTATGTATGAGGTAATAAGTTTCGCCGCTCCGGTAGCGAGTTGGCCAATAATAACCTTGGTCAATAGGACGAAGTGGAAAGGGACAATCTCTTCCTCATCCAAGCTCTATCGGTCATTCAGCTTGTCTCTCCTCGTTGCTATGTTTTCCGAGTCTTTCGAACTTGACTTACCTCTGCCGATGACTCGACCGACGAAGTTGCAGCTACATCCAGCTCCGCCGATCTCTTGACAATGTCGGCTGACCGAATGACAGCTGCATTTCGGTCCATCGATCTATCCACAAGTTCGGCTGCGGCCAAATTCGATGCGCCCAAGATCGCAGGGGCGGTCATTGCGCAACTCGCAAGAGCGAGAACGCCGAAAGCACAAGTCTTGAAGAAATGCATAATGACAGCACAATCCAAACTTTCCTTGAGGAGGTGTGGATAAGGCAGGTGCGAGTCGCAAATGTCGGTCTGACTAGAAGCTGTTGAGGAACCCGCGACTACGACATAAATACGTTTTTTTGATAGCATGTTCCATCGAGTTGCCCTCACTACGATGTGGAGATATCGCCGTGGAACCAACATGATGGCCCACGCGGAATCTCACTTCCGTACCGACCTGGGAAGATGCGTGGAGTTGACTATGCTGCAGGCTGCTCTATGCGAGTTTCTGCTGCAGTAAGATCACTATTGGCTGCTGTCGCTGGCTCTCAACTCGTGAGCTCCCCTGCCTTTCATGGCGTGAGTCCTTTTATGCGAGAACTTATTACCCCTCCAATTTTGCCGTCTAACTTTGCAAGGTGACCCTCGAGGTGGCGAAATCGACGGTCAGCTCTGGATCTTTATCCTAGGTTCCAATATCGGCTTGGTTAAAGAACCTAGTCGGAGTTGCCGTCCAGAAATTTCCACTAAACGGCTTTGAACAGGCGACATGCTTGTCCTCGGTCCTGGACGTAGACGACGAGAAGTGCTGCCTTACTGAACGATGCCATATGAATTTGAGTCCAAGTGAGGTCGCTCTGAGAAAGAATAGCTGAAACGCTGAAATAATTCTGAAGACAGCCAGCGCGCAGCATGTTTGACCATTTGCAAATATCTTAACTTTGGTCTAAGTTATTCGACTTGATCCGATGTACGATGCACCTGCGCGACGTTCCAAACTGTCCGTTTAGCATACCCTGCCTTGCACGTTACTTGCACGACCGGTATGACTGGACAACGGTAGAAGCAAGATCTCTTTCTCCTAAGTGCGAAATCCGTCTTAAGCCCATGCATATCCCATGAACGAGCGAGAGAAATTTTGCAAGTTTTCATGGTGCGATGTGCAGTGTTGCTCCCGACCGCTTGGCCTTACAAGCTCACCAAAAGACTTGACCCTGTACTCAGTAGATCATTGGTCTTACCTGAAGCGCCATCGGTCGAGCATGTATTGTTGTTGGCGTCGATGCTGTTCACGCAGTTTCCACTACTGCTATTGTTGCTTGTATCGCCGCTGTCTCCGCCGCCACTGATGCCAACAGTACTGCCGTTGTTTTCGCTAACATAATCGCCGGAAATGCGGGTATCGCTGCTGCTGAATTGGCCGTTGACATTTGGATTGCCCAGGGAACGAAATGGCTGATCGAAATTCTTCTTGCTTCTATACTGCCAAGTGAAAAAGCTAGCGGTCTCTTGAGCAGAGGTGACACCTCCGTCAACGCTCGTGGACTTTTGATACCCGCCTCCATTGCAACTGACTCTCAAATTGACGCTGTCGGGATCTGCGCAAGGGTTGAACGATGGTTCGGGGGAATCGTATTGTTGTTGAGTTTGCTGCACATATGGACGAATTGCAGGAGCGGAGTAGTAATTGTAGCCATACGGATAGTAGTACGAGTTCAGGTACGCCATCCATCTGAGGTAGTTGTAATATACGTCATCCAAAGGGGACGGAGTGTTCTGATTCGGTCATCCAGTCCATGATCGCCGCGTCAATTTAGCAATGTCGTTCCCACCTACTCGGCTTGCTACCATGGCCTCCGGAGCATTGCGTGGATTTGGTAGGGCCAGAGCTTGAGAAACAAAGAGAGCACCAAACAATTGCCACCACATAGTAGATGCATTGTGAACGAAATCTGTCAGGTTATGAAGAGAGATCACGTCAAGCCCGACTTCTATGTCAGTGGTGCGGACGACGCTTACAACATTGTATGGCAAGCTCTGCCAAGCGTGATTTTACGGAGCAAGAGAGTTCATCTATTCCAAGCCCGAAGTTGTGCCACTGCTGAGACCGTGCTTTTTAGGCAGTGCGGGTTTAGCTTGGGATACTACCTTCCAAGGTTCAAAAGTGAAAACTGTAGTAAATGATGTTCTGCCGACATACCCGCGGTTGAACTTCTTCATCACCGAGTTGAGATGTCGGCTGGGAAGTAACTGACCGCGAGGAGATCAAGGCCCGTGAGCAATCATTGCAGTGAGCCATGACCGTGCCCCAGCTTCCCTCAATTATGGCTTCTAGTGTGCCTGTAATGGATGAGGTTTTTGCCACTAACTCTTTGGAGACTAAAGTCGAGCTGCATGTCACTTGGGGCAGGACACATTGGATCAGATTACTGTACAAGGGCTGACTACACCAGAGCCGGGGTTGAGTGCTTAGACCGGAACATGTCCAAACGGTCTAGTATATTTCAGTCCATTAGGAGGCATCAGTCAATATGCATATCATCTGATTTGGGGCTCGCGCTCTACACAACAAGTGACTCGTGGTAACATGCGCTGTTGCTTCATGATAGTACATGGGATTTATTACCCGATAGGAGGCTCGCTCTGCGGCGCTGGCCGTATCCGTCTCATGTCCTCAACTCTGTGGTACTGAGCCATGCATTCAACTGCTGGAACTGCAATTTAGATTGTGCGCACTCCTCTTCCAACGCCAATATGTAATCAATTGCACCGAGCAAAATCTCGGACTTGCTCGGCCCCCTGAGACCTCTTGTGCTATGATCGAGTCCCGTCGCACCCGATGCCAGTGAAGGTATGTATGAACGCAACATATCGAGATGTCCCTTCAAGCTCTCACGATATCTCCGCCCATGGGCGCGATGCAACGCAAGTGAGTGTCTGCGACTTTTTTCCATAACTTTGCCGTATGGTATAGAGTCTTTGGTGACCTCCTTACGGCTGGTTAAAACGGTCAATTTGCTTTTAAGGGCAGATTTTGGAACCACCTGTCGTATTCCGAGCCTTGATGGCGGTTCCAAACGTCTCGGGGCTTGTTCATTCGGGCGGATCTCTGACGCCTCTTGTGGGTCACGAGAATGTGTCACCGAGGTTGGCGAGCCTTTCATCACGATTGGTGTCGGGCACGGAAGAGGTGAGCGTCTTTCCAGAAAGATCTCGTTGAATGAAGGAAAATCCTTTCTTCCCGGTTCGGACTGAAAGCAGGTGGGCTGCATCGGTTCTAAGGGCTTGCGTAGCAACCAGCTGAGGTCAGACTCGGCTTCCCATGGTGGAATTTTGAGGTACTCATCATTGTCGACGATCAGAATACTGTCTGATGGTCGCGCTGTGCGGAAGGTGTGTCCTCTCAGAGAGCGACGCCCGGTCGTTGCTGCGTCGTGACGGTGTATCTCCATTTGACTTTTCCACAACGTATGGACGCAAGCCGAAGAGGATTCAATTAAGCGAGAGCAGTTTTCTCCTTCAAGTATATGCTGATCGTCATAGTGCATAGCACGAGGCTGTCTAAAGCGATATCTGGGATCGCTCGGAATCTAGAAGTCTAGAACGGTAGCTGAAACGGACACACTCAGGCAGGACGAACGGCTACAGGGTTTCTGCCCCTTGGCGATTATCAATCCTCAAAATGCATGGCCCACCAAACCCAGTCGTCGAGAAAATCCTGACGCCCAACAGGTCGGGTGTGTGCGGTAGGGGTTCCTACCCTCGTTCTTGGGCATGGTGAAACTCTATGATCTCCGAGTCATGATGCGCGAAGGAGATCCCGGAGAAGATAAAGCCACTGGGTGCCGTGCACAGATTCTCGGGCGGTAATGCAAGGTCGTCGCGCACCTGCCAAGTAGTGAAGGGACTCTGCTAATTTCAAGCGACACCGACAGGCTGATAGTCAGAAAACTTGTAGAAAAACTTTATCGCGCCGCATCGACTCTGAACCCAGCCGGTAAAATGACACGAGCAACAAGCAGTTCGAAGAGCAAAATGGTGAATCGACTGAGTACAGGACCAATGTGAGTCAGAATGGCTCTGGCGCTGGAAAACAGCCCGGAAGTCGTAACGGTAGTCAGATATATACGCGCTAGGCGTACTAGCAACATGAATCGTTCGCACAGTCTAGCACCTTCCAGCGGTCTACGATCTGAGTCTTGCCACAAATCGAGAGGTATTGCGCCCCGGAAAGCCTCTGTAAGTTGGTGGTTGATTACCGAGCAAAGCCCCATGGGTTCTCCACTACTCGCAAAAGCAGATCTCCCGGTCCTCAGGTCTGGCATCTTGGGTTGTGTATGCATTCGCCACATTGGGACATTGCAACCAAAAGCTCGACGTTCTTTGTCGGCTTGGATGGATTTTCACTGGGCTCTCCATTAAGCTTTTACCAGGGCAGTGTGAGATCAGATCGTGAAGACTGCGTTAGAGCAATGAAAGCACTGTGCACTCACAATGGCTAAGCAAAAAATTTGATCCAGCTGAGGTTAACAGCAGGGGTCAGACCCCACCCAAAGCGCGGAAAAAACGGTCAATGTGTCATGAAGGCAAAAAGATACAAGCGAACCCTCGAAGCAAAACGATAAAGCGAAGCGCCGCTGTCATGGGGGCACACGTGCGCCAGGCAAAACTTTAATCTTAGATGCACCACATACTCGTGCAATGCAAATCGAGCAAGAACGGAATGAAGAACGAGTATTTCAAGGCGGTCAACAATACAAGGTAGGGAATATTCGGCATACCTGTTAGGACGCGGATGTTCTCATCGTGAAGGTCCGGAATTAGACTCCCTACCATTGGAAGGAGCAATGCCTAGCTCTCTCGATGATGTTAACCAGCGATTGGAGCACGAGCAAACCAACCAAAACTTGTGCTGCTACTGCTCTGTTGAGATGGAGCTGTCCTCTTTCTCATCTTTCTCAGCACAAGATGAGACATCTCCGACGGAAATAATTCGCTTGTATCCAGAAATGCCAGATATCTGCTATGGCCGTCTTGACTTTCCTCTGATGTCGCTCTCAATGTCATTTTCATTGCTCATTAACATTTGATCCTCCACAAGACTCCGGACGACAGAAGGCTTCATGGATTCAAGCCATCACAACTATGTTCGCAGGCGGGAGGAGCAACCAGGCACGGTCAGGTCCAAGACCGCATGCAATCTCTGCAGATTGCGAAAAGTCAAGGTTGCTGTTTAATGCTCCCGGTAACCATAAGTACTGACATGAATCAGTGCTTTCCAAATGATACCGCGTGCAACGAGTGCGAACTTGCAAAGACGCCATGCGTTTACACATTTCGGCAACAGCAGCGTGGACGGAAGCGCAAACATCGGCAAGCTAGTCATGCGGACCACCCTGAGAGCCTGGGGTACGTTGGCGCTCAAGCACCTGTACTATCAAGCACAACCGAAAGTTTGAAGCCTAGCGGCTTGACTCTCGACCAGGCCTACAGCTGGGAGGATCTAGCGCGTCGTAGCGATATCGAGCTGCTACTCGACGATTTCTTCCGACTAATCTATCCATTTTGCATGTTTCCTCAAGAGTCAGTCTTCCGAGCAGCATGGAAAGACCCCCATCACAAGGATCATTCCTCTCTCGGGGGCCTACTTTGCTCGGATCTTGCTGCTCTGCTCTCCACTATCGGGCAAGGGGGTCCCGAAGATGCACTTGCACTGCGACGTCAACGTCCAGCTGATCACATTGCGTTCCGCGAGTATTGCTTCAATACTAGCGCAGCGCTTCTGGGACCACACCGCGGCTACGAAACAGGAATGTCGTGTTTGTGGGACGCGGCAGCATGTTACTTCTTGGGGTTCGCCTGTGTTCACTCGTCAACCTGTATGCGAAGCGGGCTGTTCTTCAATGACGCATTGAAGATGATATGCCAATATCTGCCAGGGACAAATCAGACTTGCTCTTGGTCGAGCGAATCCGGAGAAGGGGGACCCCACCGAAATTTGGAATTCGGCGACGGTTCTACTATTGTAGTCACGGAGGTGTCCCTGTCAGGTTTCCCGACTCGTATTTTCTGGGCTGCTCTGATCAATCTTCAAGCCACTCAATGCATCAAGGACGTACGGAACGGTTTTGGTACCTCGGTGCTTACTACCGCCCTCCAATGCCCTGAGCTACCGACACCGACATACGATCTTGGTTATTTCTCGGGTCACCTTGGAATTGCTCTGTCAGATCTGAGCAAGATGTGTCTTGGTCTCGACACCATTGCGAAGATGTTTTGTGCTTGCCAGAAGATCCTGATCTTACGAGCCGACTACACTGAATACCAGTCAACGCAATGGTATTTCGAGCAGCAAGATCTCAAGCAGGCATTACAGGAGTGCAAAGCCGCCACATTGGACTTGCCGTCTGAGCTCTGTATCTCGTCCGTAGAAGCTTCTGCCAACGATGATGGTGGCCGTACACGTACTTTAGTGGGCGTGGGTCTTGGTCGGGAACAGAACCAATTTGACGAGGCCCCACAGGCTTATGCTCAATTCAATTCATTGCCACAGTCTGGTGGAAATGTTTCAATCGACACACAGAGGGCTTACATCTTCGTTGCCAGCCTTTTCATGCGATACCAAATTGTTGACACATACTTTCAAGTCCGCGCTCGGCATCTTGAGTCTTGCGGACAGCGAGACATTGACGGCGAAAGTACATCAACAGCACCAACATGCTACTCGGCTTTGCAGAAACACAGTTGCTTGTTACACGACAACGACCTGGAGAGGGAGATGCTTTCAGAGTGGAGAGCCATTATCCGATCGCGGATGCGATGCCTTGATGGAACTGCAACGACTTTGACAGAGCTAGCTGATCTTTGTATACTGCATCGGTTATTTTGGTAGATGCACGTTGGGTGACAGCATGTGTTTTGTCTTCGCATAGGTGTCTTTACTATTCCTGTAGTCCTCGGCAGTACGTGAGTGACTGTTACTTTGAACACATTGTCGTCTTCTTGACCAAAAAATTATTCCATGGTACAAAGAATATTCTCATCCATGCAACCACCTGAAGCAGGTCATCGCCTCGAGAGCTGCGGTCGAAGACCCATAGCCACAATATCCACACGTATCACGCGCTGATCCACGTGTATTACGCGCCGCAAAGCAGCAAACCCAGTAATCAGCTTCACATCCATCGCTCGCCACTACAATGTCGCGCGACTGAGCGCATCACACCTCAGCACCTGGAATATCACCTCCACCTCTCACAATAACATCAGTATGGCGCGTTTCCGCGAATCCAACGCGCCCGCACTTCTCCGCTCCGACCTTCCAAGCGCCTCCGCCTCATCCAGCGGCAAAGCCAAAGTTCCCCCAACGGCCTCAAGTAGCGGGATCTTCAATCGCACGCCAGCAGCTACAAGCAGTGGCCGTATAAATCCCACCCCACCTTCAGCAGGTAGCAGCAGAACCGCCGGCCATCCGACTCCCGGTCGTGGCAAACAGTTCTTCGGCGGCAAAACAACTCATTCCTCTGCAGCCGGTGGACCTAGAGGACTGGGTTTAGCAGGCAAAGGACTCAAACGTCATCGGTTCGTCTCCATTCAATTCACTTTACCCTATTGCTTCATCTCAATCGTGCTTTCACTGACTCCCTTCGTCCTTCACAGCAAAATCCTCCGCGATAACATCCTCGGCATCACCAAAGGCTCCATCCGACGACTTGCGCGCCGCGGCGGAGTCAAGCGGCTTTCCGCCACGATCTATCAAGACACCCGACTGGCCTTGCGGAAGCGATTGGAAACTTTGCTGAAGGACATTTGTGCAGTGGTAGAAGTTTCGGGACGCAAGACGGTTTGCACGAGTGATGTGGTGTTTGTGCTGAATCGGTTGGGAAGTCCGATTTATGGGTTTGGAGAGTGGCGCCGGTAATTGGAGGGCGTGATGCGCTTGAAATGCGAAACTGCTGAACTGCTATGGCGTTTTGATGGAGCGCCGTCAATTCCAGGTGGGAGACTCCGAGCATGGTGCGGGAAGTTCCAGGATGATTGCGGGCGAGATGACTTGACGACTTTTGCATGGTTCCTGGTATGCACAGGACAGATATTCACTGATCGGCGACTGCTGAGAGTGTTCACCGCAGTCGCGCTGGCGATTGTTTTGAAGCATAGCAAAAACTGGAGATACCCCTTGGCGTTCGGAAATCAAAAGACTTGTATGACTTTGGAGCCATTCTCGCGATGGTAGTGACAGTTGCGTTATAGTATGCACACTTCCTCTCGACCTCATTGCCCAAATCGGAAGGCTCGCCAAGCTGGTCGTGGACGCTCGACATGAGCTGCATTCTGTTCGACTGCAGGATCAATAGCACGTGACACCGACCAAAGCGACCACTTCCTTAGCACTGGTATCCCCCATTGATTGCGCTGCAGACACCGTAGTAGGCAATCTGCAGATCCGTCAGCATCAAAATCTGGAAGGCTCCCCAAAGCCACTTACATTCTCGTAGCCTCCATCGCCATCATTGTGGACGAAAGCGCCTTCATACATCTCGAAGCAGTCATAACTATCAGACGACTGTTAGAAGGAGCCTTTGTCTGCTCTCTAGGAAAGATTCAAGTCTTACTCGGAGTGATAGATATCCCATTTGAAATTGATATCAGCCGGACCGATGTATCGGCTTCCGGATCGCCAAGTATACGGCCCGTTGGAACAAGCCACGCCTCGGATGTTGGAGTCGCCCCTGTTCTCGTAGATGTCTTTGGCCATCTCCGGAGTGAAAGCTCTGCGGGCCTGGAAAGAAAAATTAGCTAGCAAGACTCAAGCTAAGTAGCATCGCGTTAACCTCACCTGGTTGAAATATTTGAATTGGCTTCCTTCGGGTTCGAGATGCGCTTTCGCGGCATCAATTCCTGCCTTTGCTGCACCTGCTATGATCTGTCCTCCGATGACCTTGATCAGGAGGATGGCTATGCCGCCAAAGCGTTTTCCAAAAGGGGCCCTGCATACGTATCATTCGACGTCCTCAATGAAACCACTCCGACTTTGCTCACCTCCGTCGATCTCTCGACGATTTCTTCCGGTGCAAGTGCAGGTTTCGCAAGGTCCGCAGGAGCGGTCATGGTCGAAGTTGCAAGAGCGAGAACGCTCAAGAGAAAAGTCTTGGAGAACTGCATGATGAGATAAAATCGTCAGATTGATCTGTTGAGGAAAGTAGCCTTGGCGGATTGTTGATTGCAGATGCTGCTGGTGATGGAAGAATTGGAAGATTGGTGCCATCGAAGGTCATATTTATATCAATTGAAGGTAACTATCAATCACTTCCTCTTCATCGATCATCCAATGGGTCAAGCATAACCAAGCACTCTCCTCTCCTGCTTGCACCTCTCGGCACAAAAGGGGCGCATGTTCCCATGGGCGCGCTTCCTTCGTATTCGTCTATGCGAGTCCGTTGTTTTCTTGATGCATGGCAAATGTGTAACTGTTCTTGGCCGTAGGCCGGATGAGACTTCGATATCAACCAATTGGGCACACGAGGAGCCGAAGCAACTGTCAGGAGCCTGAGATAGTCCAACAGAGAAGTGACGCGGCAGGTCAACATAGCACCAACTCAGACCTTCACACTAGGAGTAAAAGACCTTAGCCGCAACTGTGTCTCTTCGCAATCCAAACCCGAAGATCGTTGCGGGATTTAACAGCGGAGAACTAAGTTGTATTGTTCTGCCATTGACTCCAGGATTCAGCTACGGACCAGCGCCCCACGCCTAAGAGGTCTTAGCGCAAGGTATCGGCAGTTGGCCGTGCAGGCGCATACGCGGCTTCTCGCTCTCCGGGGAAACAGGGTCGTGATAGCAATTGCCGTTCGCGGCAGTGATCTCCAAACCTGGGGAGGATTCTAGACCTATACCGACGTAGTTCAAAACTCAATGGCTCAGGAACATTGTCCACGTGTGTGTAGCTTCTTGCACTTCATTCGCTATCAGTTAAGTCCTGTCACTAGCGTAGCGTAAGATTTCCTACGTAGGTTGAGGGGCAAGTAGTGGTGGCTAGACTTCTGCGCTGCGTTCATGTTTAAGTGAGCTTGCTCCATTCTTGAGGGTGCTTGCTCGCGAGCTTGTTCTGTAGATGGCATCGATCCAAAGGCTTCGCTTCAGTCAGCAGCACAACGCTCAGGAAGAACCGGCTCTGCCTCAGAAGGACTTTCGATAAATGTGAGGGATTATTTGACGTCGATTCAATACGAGCGGCAACTCTCATCTGCTGATTCTCGCGATTGTGTCTCGGGTTTGAGAGGTAAAGCAGTAGTGCAGCAGTGAAGCTCTAGTAAGAACAATATAGGCTAGCAATGCATCAATGATGGCTAGGCCCAAAATTATCGCTACAGGCATACTGAGTATTGTCGCTCTGCTGGTCGCATGATTTTTTCTTGAGCTCAAAGCGATTGAATTTCCCACTTCTAAAGCGGATGCTACCCTGCACACACCCCAACGCCTCGCTATCTATGATTCTGTCCTGTTGCGGTCCAATCCAATGCTCTCAAACCCCACCCTCCTCTCATTTCTAATAAGGATCCTCTCCATACTGATCATGCTCCTCCCCATGACTCCTCGCCATCCTCCCCGCGCTCGTCCTCAGCAACCCCTTACTAGCATCCACGACGGGACTCGCCCACCTCTCCTCCCCAGTCTCCGGATCCTGCACCTTCGTCGTAATACTATTAATCCCCGAAACATGACTATTCACATAAATACTCTCATAATGCCCCTTGGGAACATGATACGTCTCGTGAAAAATCGAAAGATGCGGGTGTTGCTTGATCGTATTGTTCCACCAATTCCAGCCCTCGCGATGATACGTCGAGTGCGCAAAAGCATGCAGGCCGGCGATGTTGCGGAAGTAGCAGACTTGTAGGATTTCGGATTTGGAGGTGCGTTGGTTACTGTTTAGCCAGGACGTCATGCCCAGGAAGCCGAATTCTTCGGCGTGCGCTTCGAGTTGGGCCGTCATGGTCTGGAAGTAGGTGCCGAGCGTGGCGGCCCCTGGGGC
>ANSM01004543.1:0-17671 GCA_000347735.1 Cercospora canescens BHU | reverse complement strand
GTCTGGCGGGCGGGCGGGCGCGCGGGCGTATGTAGCAGCAGGCTGGGGTGTCGTTCATACATACCACCACCCTGCCCTCCAACCTCGATCCGATGTCCTGATCCTCTCATATGTCCAGCCTTGTCACTGCCTGACTGACTGACTGACTGACTGACTGACTGACCTCAATGCCTACATGACCTGACACACCCGCACTGTTGCTGCCACTGCGACCATCCCCCCACAATGCAGAGCACTACCACTGCCACCACCCAGTACTTGCAGGTGCCCAAGTTCCTGGCGACGAAGAAAGCTCGCTCGCGGTCGAGATCACGAGGTCCGATGGAAGTGCAAAGTCAAGTCTCCTCGCCGACGCAGGTCATCGTCTCGCCTCAGAAGTTGAGCTTCCGATCGTCATCCCCTCCCAAACCGTTCCGTCCAGAGCCATACCGGAGGCCATCGTCCAGTAGCATCTACTCCAACAAGATGGCCATCGATTCGACGCCGTACCTCTTGAGCAATCCGCCTTCACCATCTCCGTCCGAACGAAGGGATTCCCTCATGACAGATGCCACGGGTACGAATTACGACGATCTGAACGAGGGACTGTATTTCCGAGAGCCCACTCCCACACCGCCTCCCGAGCTCCCTCTTCGCCAGAAACTGATAGGAGCCTGGAAACTCGAATCGTATATTGCATATCCAACGCCACACTCACCGAACCAAAGACCAACCTACCCCATGACGAAGAATGTCACCGGCTTCATCATGTACACCCCGGACGGCTACATGGCAGCACAAATGCTCATCCCGGGTCAGCAGAGCTTCAAGCGGGGAGAAGGAGAGGAGCCACAGTGGGCAGAAGCAGGCAAGCGTTGTTTTGCCTATTGCGGACCATACTACATCACCAACGAAGGTCCCGGTCGTGAAGAGATCTTGCGCCACACCTTCCAATGCTGCAGCTTGCCAGGTTGGATCGGAGATATTCAAGTCCGCACTCATCGATTCGAGGAAGACGGGCAGGTGCTCGTCCTCGGTAGCGAAGAGCCAACCGAGGTCAAGGTGAGCGACAGGTCGACGTTTTTCCACAGTCAGCATTACTGATTCTGCAACAGGGTGACAAACGCATCCCAGTGCTGAAGTGGCGGCGAGCGGGCAACAATGAACATGGTGTTCCGCCGCCGCCCATGCCCCAGATTAAGGTTAGCGGACCTGGTGAGCCGTAAAGGCAGAGTCACAAAATCAGAGGTAACCCTCAAGCACACACAGACTCAAGCTCCGATCGGATATCGAGTTGAGAGACACCACTAGCACTGCCTTCGCACATGACATCTCCGGACACATGCGCGACATGTGGCCTCGCATTGCTTTCGAACTTTTGAGCAGATTTTCATCACGGCATAGCAAGCGGACGGGAATTGTATGGCATGACTTGGGTAAGGCGTTTCGGCTCTTTCGAAATGGGAAATACCACGGTCTTGCCAACACAGCACAATGAAGCGTTAAAGCAAAGCACAGAATCACAATTTGTATGAGCGCGTCCTGGCTGAGGAGTGCAGCTCACACTACATGACTCGCGCAGATGACTAGTTATCTTGTTAGGATACTGTCTAAAGTTAATGATCAATGAACGCCAAGGGGCCAACAAGATTATCATCATCTGCCATTTCCAACTGTCTCCTCCGGCTCTCCCAAAGTTTCATCATCAATCTGCCACAAGCACAACAACTTGTCGTAGAAGCTCGTGCTGATGATCGTCTTCGTCCGCAGCGGGTTCCCAAACTTGCTCGGTTGAACATCGCTTCCATAATTCATGGACTTGTGCTCTTCGAACCGGGCCGTTACACAAAATTCCCACTCATCGTCTTCTGCTCTGCGCTGTAGCCTGACTACGCGAGTCCCGGCGTGCATGCAGCTACAGAGGAGGACAAAACTGGAACTGGATCGCCCAATGTCAGATTGCGTCATGCATAAGCGGTGCGAGAACAACGAGCAGGTCGTGGTGCTGAGGAGACTGGAGGGCGAAGCTTCGCGGGCCTCACAGCCAGGAGCTCGGGCTGTGAGTAGGGCAATCTACGCGAGGTCTGGATGTCTGTTCTTTTCTCGAACTCTCAGGGCACACGGGAGGATTGATGACGATGATGCGAGAAGGAAGCGAGAAGGAAGCGAGGCGAGGCGAAGCGAAGCGAAAACCGTACCTTGTTGTCTGGTTCTGATCCTGATCCTGTAAGGCTGACATTGGTGGTGCCAATGTGAGTTGGCCTGATCCATGATCGGCATAGGCTGTGCTGTTCTTGCTGCCGTCGATATGGGTCGGCTGTGCGACGGGCGAAGATGGAGGTGTGAGATGTTTCAGTCGCCAGACTCCGCCCCCGAGGTTGAGTTCTGCGAGTACCTTCCGTCTGCCGACTGCGGGAAGAGACAGCAGGCGGATGTGGTCATCATAGCTGCCTGTTACAACCAACGTATCGGAAAGAGGTAAAATGGCTGTGATACCTGCGTGGTGTAGTTTGCGGTCTTGCCAAAGCATTTCGTATCCTTCGTTTTCAGCGCAATCGATTTGTGGTGGGGCAGCATGTTGTGAGCACTGCAGAATCATGTCATCGCCACCGGATAGCACTTTGGCGTCATGATCTGGCGAGAAGTTCATGATCCACGCTTCGAGCTCGTGCTCGTGCACAATGTGCATGGAGAGCACAGCATTCGGGTCCCAGCAGGCCACAACAGCAGCATCTGCATGCTCGTCTCTGCCCTCACTCATGCAAAGCACAACCTTTCCATCGGAGAGCGTCAGTCCGAGAACACTCGGCAGGAAGGGATGCCACGTGAGTGACAGCACCAGAGTCGTGTCATTGGTAACTCGCTTCACGCATGATAAGACGAGCTCGGTCTGACTCTGCTGCTGTGCTGCGGTATTAGCGATGGTAGGACGGGTTTTGAGGCAGTAGAATGCAAGTAACCCTGTAGATGTTGCGACAGCGAGTTGAGGCTCATCATTGCCGACCAGTCCACCGGGATGTGGTGCCCACTGCAGGTCGAGAATCGCAAAGTCCGTGGCTAGACTGAACACTTCGGTGCTATCCAGAAAGGAGAATCAACAGGGGTCCTCAGTGTCATAGTTCTCTTCGCTCGGGTCGGACGGAATCATGAAGGAAGATCCAGTAATTCTTACCTACATGATTTTATCGTGAGAGACCTCGTACAAAATGAGGCTGCCTGTGCGCTTCTGCGCTAGGGCTGCAGCAGCGTTCTCCGCCGAGTTCGGAATTTCGTCTCTTGATAGGAGGTCGTCCAAGTCCTCTGGCGATGATGCTTCCGATGCTTCATTCCGATGTAGGAAGTAGGTGCCTACCACGAAAATATCCGGATCCGCTGGACAGAACTGGATGCAGCTTGGTGGCAGGTCCAACTTCAAGGAGCGAATGGATGTCAACAATGCCATCAGCGTGACTCGTTGCGGGCTTCAACTGCGAGTCCGGCTACCGTAACCAGAAACCATGCACAGTTTGTCATCATGAGCAATGGAAGCAGAAGATTTGATTCACATGTGAGGTCGTGGCGCTAAAATTCGTGCCGTGCGGATCGCCGAACTCTAAGCGACGCAATATCCATAATCATTTATCCAGACCCCATCAACGACAGTCCCATTCTCCGTACGGTTCAATCACTTGGTGCGTCCTTGATTGGAAATCGCTTTGCCGCCCAAAGCCTATCTTCCCTTCGTCACACAACCTGCGTGCGTCATACACATCACACATGCTGCTAGCAATCGGCCCACAGGAGTATCGGCTTTTCCCAGCGTCTGCATATGCATCTAGCACGTGTTGCCGCCATTGCTGACCACTCCTGTTCCATCTCCGCGACTTTTGATTTCATCAAAGATTTGCAAAAACGCTCCCGGCTCTTCTGCACCCTGCACTTCGTACTGACCATTGATTGTGAAGTTGGGCACTCCGCTGATGAATCCCGACTGTGCCATTGCAACTTCCTGATCCACTTCAGGGCCGCCCTTATCAGACTCAAGCCATTCTCGCACCTCGTGTTCTGGCAGCCCGGCTTTTACCCCTCGTGCGATCAAGACTTCGCGGTCGGTTATGTCCTCCTCGTTCTCGAAGTAAGAATTGAAGAGCTGCTCGACCACTTTCGTCTGCTGCTCCTTTCCCTTGGTCAGGCCAAGCTGAATTAAGCGATGGCTGTCACGAGTATTCCCGGTCTTGCCTCCGAACTTGAAGTCAATCGAGACCGCCTTGCCCAGCCTCGCGAGATGGCCTTGCATCATTTTCGTCCTTTCGGCGCCGAACCGCTTCTCATAATATGCCTGTTTGTCCACATTTTTCGGTGCATCCGGGTTGAGGTAGAATGGGTGCCATGTGGTGGTAAAGGTATCGCTCGGGTGGGACTGCTTGTGCTGCTTGATCGCGATTTCCAGTCGATTTTTGCCAACATAGCACCTGCAGGGTGTCAGACTGCACTCCTCGTCTACCTTTATAGGACGGGTACACCTACCACGGACATACTGTGTCGCTTACGACGTCGATGTTGTAGTTCGTCATCCTGCGGACTGTTGCGCGAAAAGCCACGCTGGGTGGGCCGTGAAGCGGTAGTGCTACGGATCTGCTATGAATATTGATATCGACTGGCAGAGGAAAGAATTCTCGTACAAATACTTGCCCTTCGTCCTCACGCCTCCCCTCGTGTATAACTAGTTCAGAGTCGCGGCAAGCTACCCGCGAGCTCTTTGTCTGATTAGAAATCAGGCTTATTGCCTCCGAGGCGCCGTGATCCCGACAGAAATTTGTGCAACGTTTTAATGGGGACTGTAAGACGGGATCATGTGATTCTCACACAAGCCAAGTCATAAAATGTTATGTCGACCTGGTGAAAGCAAGTCCGAGGGGCTCTGGAGCGCCACTCCTAGGAGGAGTGAAGGTGTCTTGGCGCGCTCGTGTTCCGCTGTTGCTTCGCCTGCCACGCCAACCCATGCAAATCACAATCACCAACGTAAACATGACTGCACCCGCCATCAAAAGCGCAGTCCTGTAGCGTGAAGCCGAGCGCCTTGTCACTTGAGAAATCTGCAGCGATACTATCATCATCGCCACCATTGTGGAGATCAGGGAGAAATGGCGGACCCCGGCTCCGACGCGCCACCCGAAGTACTCTTCAAATCGAACAAGCGGAGAAAAGTGATGAGAAAACGGTACAACGAGAGCCTTGACGGGTCACCCGAATCAAATCCCGAGGAATACGAGCCCAGCGACAAGGACTTGAAAAGTCAATTGCCTGCATTTAGACGGCCTGCTACGAGAAAGCATGGCATAGCATTTTCGACTTCTGCTGGCGTGCAGCCTGCACAAAGTGTACCGGCCGTGGAGAATGCATTGGTTCCAGTAAAGACAGAAGAAAGTGCCGCTCCTTCAATCGATCGTTTCACGAAGCCTACGGGGAAGACAGAGGTCGTGGAGGACAAACACTTGTACGGCTCTTTCCTCCACTCTTGCGGCTTTCATGTGGCAGTGCTAACAGCGCAGGACGGCTTATATAGATTCCAAGCTGGCTGAGATGCGCTCTTCAGCGGCAACAGCCCCAGCAACAACAATACAAGAGGTTCCCGGTGATCGTTTAGATGAAGAACATCCTAGCTTAGGCACGAGCGAGGATCAAGATCTTGCTAGGAACACATACACAGAGAACGCGCCACGCAATCGGCACTCGCGCCCGAACACTCGAAGAACAAATAACCGACCTCCTCGCCGTATGCGACAAAAGGATCCGAACGAGCTCGCCCGCGAAGCCATGATCGAGCAGATTCTCGGCGAAAGTCAAGTTCCCATGTACGATCAGGCTTCGACTGCGCCAGCTCAATCTGCAGAGGACGACGGAATCGATCGTGATGAAGCAGTGGCCGAGGCATTTAAAGCCGAATTCCTGGCTAGTCTGCAGGAGCGGAAGAGAAGAAGAACCGCAGCAGAGAAGTCTTCCGCTTCGGGGAAGGGTGCAGCTTCGGTGCCCAGTGGACCGAAATTGGGTGGGAGCCGAAGTCAAAGGGAGAAGATGAGACAGCTCGAGGAGGCGAAGAATGCCGGTGGGCCTGCGAAAAAGTAGAGTAGCGCGGTTGGCTCCGCAAATTGTAGACTTCATGGCTGGGTGGGATTTGGGCGTTCGCAATGGTGTATCAGGAATAGTATGGCACAGCTCTGCCTCAAGTCATACATCACCTATTTCCCATTGCGCGAATCGCCTCACATTTCGTGTCAACATCAAGCAAGTCGACACGTCCGGTCTCCCAACGCCTTCGCAGCGGCGACCGTCTTCCACACCCGTGGTCGCAGTGATGCATCGAACCTCAATTCCGAGAGCTCAGCCGGCGTTTTGCGTGCTGTAGTCAGTATTGATGGCAGTTCCCTAGACTGCCGGCACATCCGGCGCATGAATACGGCACAGGGCTGGCGTTGCGTGCCCTTCCCAGAGACTATGCCAGTGCCGCGAATGCGAGTGTTGCGCGCATTTCTTGCAGTGAGGCTGACCTCTTTCTCACGATGACACGGCAGAACTGCGCGACTGGAAAGACTTCTCGGTTAGCTAGGCTAGAAGGTTACAATCGAGCAGAAGCGAGGACGCTGTTCGACCAAAATTGCGGATGTAGCGATGGAAAAGCGGCATCCGCTAGCTGCCGTCATCTTTGAACCAATCGTGGAGTATATGCCAAGCCCTCCTAAAACCCACGCACCTCGCTCAAGTTCAAGTTCAGAACTTCGTGGTTGAAACGACAGCACCCAGCGACATCACACAACACCGCCGCCATGCCTACCCGTCTCACCAAGACCCGCAAACAGTACGTTCGCACTCCCGCGTTCTACGTTGCCATTGATGCGCACCCGCTGGGCGCCCGATTGCGACGTGGAAATGCACCCAGGCATCATGTACTGACAAGTTCTCTTCTACAGCCGCGGTCACGTCTCTGCCGGTCACGGTCGTGTCGGCAAGCACCGAAAGCACCCAGGTGGTCGTGGTCTTGCTGGTGGTCAGCACCACCACCGCACAAACATGGATAAATACCATCCTGGGTAAGAAAATTGCGAGACCGTCAAATTTGCGCGCCAGCTGACAGCGCCTCAGTTACTTCGGTAAGGTTGGTATGCGGTACTTCCATAAGCTCCAGAACCAGTTCTGGAAGCCTGTGATCAACCTCGACAAGGTGAGGCGAACACCCAGATCTTAAAGTGCCGGAATGGCGTGCTGATTTTATGCGCACAGCTCTGGTCGCTCGTCCCACAGGAGCAGCGCGAGAAGGCTCTCGCTGGCGGCAAGTCCGACACTGCCCCAGTCCTCGATCTTCTTCCTCTCGGCTACAGCAAGGTCCTCGGCAAGGGTCGCATTCCAGAGGTTCCACTCATCGTCCGCGCACGCTACTTCTCCAAGGATGCCGAGCGCAAGATCAAGGAGGCTGGTGGTGTTGTTCAACTCGTTGCATAAGCGTTTCACGATCAACGCGAGAAAAAGCATGGATGATGGGATGACTTGTTCTGCATGAAAAGCTGGGAGGAGAAGCCCCCGGCGTTCAGGAAAGATGCCTGCACTGGAGCGGCAACGTGATACCCACACCTTCAGCGTGGTCGGCTGAGAGATGTTTCTGCGTATAGTCGTCTATAGACAAATGCAACTCATCTCTGAACACACCTTCTGACATTCTCACTTGAGAATGAGCTGTCTTTGCTTCACTCTGTCGAGGCAGGCTAGTCGTGGCGTGCTGGCCCTCTTGCTGGGAAATGCTCGCCGTCCTGCGTTGTCTACGTGGGCTCTTGGGCAATGCTCGATATCGACAGACTGGTAAAGACGCGGAAATCCTCACTGACCTCCACAGCTTTTGAAACTTCTCTGGCGCTCCACGCGTTGACTCAGGTTTCGTGGCCATCATCAGCTCACTTGCTTCAATGCAGCTGACTGGAGATGGTTCTGGTCCGCGTGTTCAGGCGTGCTTGCCCTGCCCACTGCCCTTTCCCGTCCACACATACGCGTGGCCCATGCCATCGCAGGAATCTTCGAGGGAGCGCCAGCCTTGATTGTCTGTTGCGTCCTTCTAATTATTCACAACAACAGTCATCATCTGGATACGTCTAAGTCGACCCCCACTCACATCCTACTTCACACCATCTCTGAACCATGATCGCCGTTCCCATCTTGGTTCCGATCGGTGTGCCCCTTCTGGTGTTAGCCATCCTATATGCAAGAACAAAAAAGCGTCAGGCATCATTGGCAGCGGCGCTGTCGAACCAGGTACCAGAGCCACCCTACACAGGCCCTGTCTGGCAACCTGAACGGACCTACGACATCACCTGCACGGACCGACAAGGTCCGGCCGACGGCTATGAAATTCGAGAAAACGGCAATCTGCAATACCGCACCAAGTACACGGAGGCAAAGCACCGAGTACGTGTGATCACGGTCCATCGCGTTTCAGACGATGGTAGATCTGCGGAAACCCTGGCTGCCTGTCGAGCAAGCGGTGGACGATTCTTTGACAAGTTTGGTGTGAAACGGGGCGATCCATTTGTGCCTGGCGCAACCGTGATCAAAGATGGCAAGGAAATTCCTGAAGCATGTGAAAAGAAATACTGGGGGAAGATCAAATCGTCTCAGCAACCGGATATTCCTGAATGTGAAACATTTGCGGTGGGGGACAGGAAGCTCTGTTAGCAACTGTATGGCTTGCAGCGACATCAAGAAGCTTGCATGGCGCATTACTGACATTGTGCAACCAGTACCGAAGCTCGCTACCTCATCGGCAATGCGGACAAGGTGTGGAAGCACTGGTCGCTGCTCGATGTGACAGACGTACGCCGTCGGGTGGCTGCCTCATATATTCATACATTTGACAATGACAGTGCTGGGCGTTTGCGGGTGGGACAGATGAAGCTATACTACAATACTGACCCTGTCGCGGAGATCATTGCACTGGCTGTCATTATGGGCCTCGAGACCTTTCGTGTGCCTTTGCGCTACCCTCCGCTGGATTTGGATTGAACGGGGAAGCCATACAGCTATTCAAGCAAACATGGGGCAGGCAGAAACCCTGAGAACGACTCGACAATTAGACGGCCAATCCAAAGACTTTGACATTTCCAATAGAAACATGTCTGCCACGAGCGCAAGCTCAAATTCATTGACAACACTGCTTCACGGCACTGCACTACTGCAAATTGACATGGGCGACACGGCGAAGGTGCTTGCTTCGGACTCTAGGCCCTCACACCACATGATTTGGCGGACCCAGTGGCTCAGATGTACTTCGTGCGCGAGCAGCCATTTGGCAAGAATTCTGCTCCTTTCAGCGTGGCCCATGCATCCCAAAGACTCATGGAATCGTGCGACTGCCCTCTTTATTGAAATCTATGCGATGCTGTTGATCGGCCACTAGAGATTGATCTTCATGGACCTGTCTGGAACACTCAAAGTCTCGCCTTGTCGGAACTCAACTCTGGGTCCAATTCAGTCGTACACAAGATGCAAGTATCTCTCAACGCAGGCAACCTTGACTCGTGGTTCACCTTCTGATAGTCCTCGCTCGCCAACATATCTGTGAAATGGCGGATACCTGTGTGTCGAAAGTCAGTATGGCTGGACCAAGCACATGATCCTACTCTGACCGAACGATACATACTCGGATAATGCGCCAAAGCGATTTCGTCCCAGCCATATCTATCCTCCCCATGCGTCTTTTGATCCGGCACGACTTTGCCCACAATCTTCGCGTTGCCGCCTCGCTTCTTCCCAATACTCTCACCAAACGCCTTTCCGTACCTCAGATAGCTCTCATGCGCCTCCCTGCCGGGCTTGAACGACAAGAGATTCATCATGCTCACAGCACCATTTTGTCCCAGCTCGAACGACTGACTCCATGACAACATATCGTCATTCAACTCCAGCCCTTGACTCGAACTGGCCATCATGGGCTTCGAGAGCGAGCCTGTCAGTTCCGGCACATCTCCTGGTTGAGGATAGAGTAGTCTGTCATTCTTTTGAGGGAATTCTTTCACCAGTGCGGACGGAACGCCGGCTGTGATGCTCCAGTGTTGATCCACCCAGTCTTCGCCAAGGTACGTGTCTGGGATTTGCTGAGATGCGGGAACGATGACGAGCAGGTCCCAATTTGTCCTGAGAAGATGGGTTGAGAGTTTCTCAGGTTTTATGATCCAACGGACGACTTTGGATATCACTAGAGGCTTGATGGAGAAGGACTTGAGAGCGCGGAGGAATTGAGGTATGGTGGCGTTGGGTGCCAGTGCGATGAGATGGAGAGTTGTGAGGGGCATTCTGGAGAATTGTGCGATTTTGGTGTTCGATATGAATGGGACGGAGTTGGTAGAAGAGATTTAGATGCTAACCTAACGATGTACTCTTAACATTGAGAGAAGTTGTGATGGGAGGGTACTTGTCAAGGTGACGTTGTTAATCCCTCTCAACTTGGACTCGGCAAAACATTGAAAGGACCCCTGCAAGTGCCGTCTTCCTTAGCGATTTCATGTTCGATGTTTCCTCCCTCGTCTTAATGTTTTACTCACGCCAAACGCTGAAAGAGATGCCAGAAATAAAGAAATAATAGCAAGAGAAGCACATCCCATGTTGATGCCAGACAGGAGGCTTTACCGCTCTCGCGTCTTCAAGCCCTAACACCATTCCACGTTTCGAGACTTGGCGATGTCGCCTCACGTCCAACTCCCACGTCTGGTCGGCCTCGCTCTTCCACGTCCTCTGCCGCGACCCGATGGAGGCTGGTTGTGTCTTGATGCTCTGTCACCTCGCCCGTAGTATCCGGCGCGCCGACTTTCCGATGTTCGCAGGGCCTCAGCTTCTTCATGCGTCCTGCGCAGCTGCTCTGCTCGAGCAACTCTCACGTCATCCTCGACTCCGGCGAGACCTGTTCTATCAGCCCCAGCGCGGCTAGCGAGGACCTGCGATTCACGTGCATCCATCTCACTATGACTTTGGGGAGACCTTCCTTCTTCGATGCCCTCTTCTTTGCAGGTCGTCAGTGGAGATCCAATGACAGGCTGGGTCGACGTCCTGCGCGTGGCTCCTGAGTTCTGAAGTCTCGTCCTTTGCGCTTGGCCGCTGGCGTGGCCAGCACGTACCAAAGCTGGATTGTGCTCCGGGCGCAAGCTATTGGCCTGGCTGAGCGTGGGACGGCCTAAGATCTCCCTGCCCGGTGTGACCATGTCTGGTGTTATCACCATCCGCCTTCCAAAAGCGCCTGTGCTCATTCTTCGAGGACGGACGGCCACTTCGCTGGGCTTTGCCGGCTTGCCTAGCTTGAATGGTGCTAAGAGTCGCTCGATAACACTCTTAGTCCTGGACCGGAATCCAATAGAGTCTGCTCGTGCCCTTCTTGTGTGCTCTGTCGACGTATGGGACATTGAGGCTTTATCGATACTCGCATCCCACCAAGGTGCTGGCGCGGCATAATTGTGTTGACTGAAGGCAGTCTTGACCGCATCACCTACTATGGTCCGAATGTCTTCTGCACTCGCCGAGGCGCCGATCCTCCGTGAAGACCTTCTACACACGCTTGGCCTTGGCTCCGCGGTAATTTGAAGCTCCTCGCGCGCTTGCGTTGATTCATGGAACTGAGATGGGTTCAATGCTTGGTCCACATGATTCGTCCACCAATTTACATCACGCCAGTCCATCTCGTATTCCTCAGACCGCGCATCCGAATTTGTAGGCAAAGGATCTTCGAGTGCCGGGCTGATCGCGTCCTGAAGATCCTGCTGAGAAGTCGGAATCGCGACGCTTTCGACATCTCCGCCAGAGTCCTGTCGCAGCTTGTCGCTGTTGCCTGTTCCACCTGGTGACTCCTGAAAACCATCCGTGCTGCCTTGCATGGTCAAGTCAAAGTCTTCGCCAACATTTTCGATCCTTGGACCTAGCAAGGACGAACGTGGAGTGCTCGAATGACCGTTGAGCAACTCACGAGGCGGTAGCTGCGAATCTGGCCCAGCATCTAAAACACGCCCTCTACCTTTCGCGGATGACGATACTGTTCCATGCTGTGCCAGACGTTGCCATATGGGAGTTTGCGAGTCGGTCGGGCGACGTGGAGCAGAGCTCGGAAGCCGCTCAGTGACTGGGATCACAGGCACATTGCGATACTGCCCAGGAGAGGAATGATCGCTTGACTCTTCTGGTCGTTTCGTGCTGCCGTGTGGTTGCACAAAGTTGCGCGTGGTAATCTCCCTTTTTGGCGCAAAAGGATCCGGTCGCGCAAGCCTAGGGAAGGTGGACTCCCTCGCTCTTGGGGGAGTCGCACTCGTGCGTGGATCGAGCTGCGCTGGACTGCCAGTCGCAACTCCCATGTGACGAAGGTCGTAGAGGGGAGGGAGTTGCGAGGTCTGCGAATCGCGAGCATCTCCTGTCGGTGGGGTGTATCCATTCGCTGCATGGGCATTGTGTGCGGTCGGCGCGCTCTGCAAACCATCTGCCAATGGTTCCACGAGCTGGTCTGCGCCGCCATTTCGCATCGCCAGTCTGCGACTGCTCTCGCGAGCCATGCTCACGGAGTGTCAGGGACCTTGTCACGATTTCTGTGTCGCCGTCGTCGCTCTCAAACGAACAAAGGCATGATGCAAGGGCTGGGATGCAGCAGAGCGAGCAGGATGTATCGTCAGGCGAGATCACATAATTCATGGTGGTGCGGTATCTCTGGCTGTACCATAGATCTGGTGAGGAAATTCGAAACTCGCTCTCGCTGGTTGGTCCACTTGAAGCATCGCACTCTTCCCACGGCACATTGTGCTATTCCGGCAGATCATGCAGCGAATGTGACAAGTTGAGATGGCAACAGTTTTCATAATATCAACTACTCACGAACTTAGTGACGATACCAGATCGCCTGTCCTCCCTATGCTTCGCCCGCAGCGTGAGACCCTGCAACATGGGGACATTTGACCGGATTCTCATGGCTTGGACGGGCGATCAATCTCAATGACTGAGCGCACCGGATCCACCGGAAGCTCTGCTAAGCGCATCCGTGGTGGTACTCCCACTTGTTATGCGGCATAACGCGTTTCTGCGGCTCAAGGGCTGCGCTGCCGAGTCCTGCCTGCATCGCACGAGCGGTCTGCCCAGCGCGCTTTGATGTCGTCTACAAAGAATGTGCGAGGCTCAGAACCGCGGATGGCCCGCATGCGAATGCCACTGAGATTGCGGAAGGTATCTGGGAATTCCACTGTTGTCAATTGGCAGTTGCGATAATTCTCACATGCCGGCAGAGTGACATTCTTTGAGTATGTCGGCACGTCATCCTTGACCGTGTTGTTCCAGGTGTATCCCGTAATTTCCATCGTGCAGGGCGTAGTCTGGCTGTCACATCCCAAAGCAGCACTATGAGCGTCAAAGAAAAATGCCGGATTGCCTTCATGATACGGCCCATCAGCGATCTCTCCGGGCTCTAAAGCATTGGGCGTTTTTGGAGCTGGCCCAGCTTTGAGCCCAGTGCCATTTGCGAGGAAGACGGCCACATTCGGTGGACTGGCTGGAGCGAATGGTTCAACCGGCGGAGGTGCATATACGTAGCCGCCACTGAAAAGCATGTGCTTGTACGGTCTCATGCTGAGCGGGGGCTGTTGTGTGATGTCAAAAGTACCATCGCCACCATTTGGTGAGCTCGTGGCATTCCACGTTGTGCCTTGGCGTTTGATCAGTCGAGCACTACCAGGACGGAAGGTCGGCAAGTCGTCGAAGTTCATTGTAAAGTTGCCTTGCTCGCCACAAGTCGAAGCAGGTCCAACAGCAGAGGAGGTCATTGCTGCACTAACGCTAGCGTTCAGCGAGCGCAGCGATGATGAGCTCATATACGCGCTCGTCGTAACGCTCATGCTGCTAGAGACGCTCAAGGGGGTGACCGTGGTGGCGCTGGAAGTTTCGGTAGACTGGGGTGTAGGACTGATCACAGTAAAGGAAGCGGTCGTCGCTGCTTCGGATTGGACAGTCGAGGATACTGCTGTCGCCATCCAGGTAGTTGTGGTAGCATCCGCGGCAGAGATAAGCGCTGTGGAAATCGATCCGCGGGAGAGTGCTGAATCAGTCGCTGAAACTGAGGTGCCAGAGACGAGCGTAGCAGTAGCACTCGGGTTGGACGATTCAAGAGAGGACGTGGTGCTTACCGAGCCCAGTACACCAGATATAGTTGCCGAAACACTGAGCTGTGTCGAAGGAGTACTCAATGCATTTGTAGTGGTTGTCCCTGGATTAGGGAGTGTTGCATACGAGGACTCGGGCCGGGACAATGCAGAATTGTCCATTGAAGTGCTGTCAGCCTTCGTCATCGAAACCTTGATCGTGTCTACAATACCCGACGTATAAGCTGGTCGGGTTGAGGATTCGCCTACAGTAGCGCTGGTGGATGTCGCGGAGGGGGTGGATGTTGTATACGCAAGTGGAGTGGTGGCAATCAGCCGAGTTGAAGTCGGTGCAGAGACAACGCCGATTGACTGGTGAATGCCGCCTGAAGACGAGACTGCACTGCTGGAGCTGCCTGATGCAGTGCCGTCGAGGAAAGAGGTGGTGGCGGTAGCACCATTCGTCACCATTGTACCAATTGCGGCCGTCTGGGAGGAAGAAGAGCCCAAGACTTCTGGCACTGAGGAAACTGCAGTACCTGTGCTGTATGAAAAGGCAGAGGTGCCCAAGGTGTATGTTATTGTAGTCGGCTGCTGAGATCCGCTTGTCGTAGACACGGAGTCATTCGTGGCAGGCGAGACGGTCTGCATGGTCACCTCCCCAACGGTCACGGTTACTAGCTGGATGCTGGTCGACGTTGTGATATCATCGTGACCGAGGTATACCACTCGTGTGAACTTGGTGAAGCGTGGTGGCGATGTGCTTGCGGCTTCAGTCGTCGAAGCAGCTGCTTGAGAGCTCGAGGTGTTCCAGCCTGCACTATTCATCCCAGAAAAGCTGGTAGGTGAAGAGACAGGCGGAGAGGCTCTCGACAAAGATCGTGTGTTGTAGTGGGTGCTAGTCAAGGTTGTGGTCAACGCCAAGCTCATAATGCTGAAGGTGGTGGAGCTGTAAGCAGGTGGTGTGAATGTCGTGAGCGGCTTGGTCTGGGGGTCCTGCCCGGCGGAAGAGAGCTGTGGTGCACTAGCCGACGCCGCTGGAATGGAACCGACAGTCACGAACGAAGTGACTACGTTGAGAGAAGCTCCGCTCGAAACAGATGCCCCGTTCTGCCACACTGTACTGCCACTCACGACATTGAACGTGTATCGAAGGCCAGTAGAAGATGAGCTGGACGCTGTTGTCGAAACTTGAGCTGCCGGAACAGTGGAGAAAATAGTACTGGTAGCAGTGACAGTGGTCGCAATTGGCGGTAGGTCTGCTGGAGTCGAAGACTTTTCATCTACGGTGATGGTGGTCGTGCGGGACACAATGGTCGTGATAGTTGAAACGGTCGTGTAAGATGTCGACGAAGAAGAGCTCGGAACGATGGCAGTGCCCTCAATCGAGTTTGCCGAGGGGAACGCAGTCGCGGTAATGGTCTCCGTGTAAGGAATGAAGACAGTCGAAGTACTGGCAGAACATTCCGCAGAAACCCTAGTAGCGTTGAGTAAGCTATCGAGCACAACCCAGAGAGATCCAAAACAAAGCGTGAACAAGATAAGGGTATAGAGTGTTGAATTTGGCCCGCGATCTGCCAATCGCTTCCACCAGTAGGTCGAGGCAATCCATTGTGTTGTGCAATTGAATGTACTGCGCAAAGCCTGTGTCCAGGGCCGCCCCCTCGAGATCAACGATTGCGCCCCACTCTGTGCAAGTCTGACGCTTCGCTCAGGAAACTGATCCAAAACCGAATCTTTGCGATCATGGATGTCATGTAGAGGATCTTGCAGGTTGATTTGCGGCCAGTTCTGTGGAACGTGCTGGGCACTCTCGTTGGGCTTCGTTGCAACCCTTCGCTTGTACGTGCGTATAGTTTGTGCCTTTTTACCCCTGGCCATGCTGAAATTGGGCTGACATATACTGATCAAGATGCTGCAGAAGCGTGTGCTTGTAGAACGGGAATCCGAGGTGCTGTCCATGCTGGAGCCAGAGACGAGTGCGTTGTCTGACCGAGTGTCCTGCATGGTCCGAACGTCCCAGACACGAGGCAAGCAGAGGGGACGATGAGAGTGCAGGGCAACACGAGGCGTACTTACCCAGCAGTGCTGTTCGTGACGCTTGTCGCGTTCCAGTTCTTGCCATCAACGACGGCGAATGCCGCCGCAATGATGACAGCGGCAAGCTTGCGCTTCATGGCGAGGAAGTGCCTTTGGTCGGAACGAGTGACTGCGGTGAGTGGCGATGAACGAGTGCGATGAGGTCGATGGACAGTAAGGAGCGTGAGGTGGTGCGGAGGGAAGAAACACAGATGGGCGCGTTGTTGTTGACGCGACAGCTGCAAAGTGGTGCGGTGCAGTCGCGTGCGGGTTCACCTGCGGCTAGTGCAACGTCTTGACTTGTCGAGGCAGGCACAAATTGGTGGCAACGGGGTTGACAGTGAGCCATCTATATACCAGTCAATTTGATAGAAAGCCCAATGTACTTTTCAGGTCCGCTGTCACTTGAGCGCTTTGCCATGACTTGCTAGCATATGCGATACCCAGCGCAGCTACCTATTCCAGCTGGTCTTGCCGGGCCTACCTCGAGTACCACTCTGAGCATATCCAAGGCAATGCATCTCCTACTACGATGGAGCACGAAGCAAGAATGTTAGCTCGTAGCCGCAATCTCCTGCATCGTTGCACGGGAGGCATCGACCGCGAGCTGCGATCCAGTGGGTTCCGTGAGGACGGAGGTGTGCTGACACCGAGGCATTGGTTGTTCTTCAAGGCTGTGACACGTCGATGCCGCTGCAGTGAGGCGTGGAGCCGGGGCTTCGTGCGCGATGGACCTGTCACTCCATGCACCAAAGAATCGCTCTTGTGTCAGCATTGCCCTGCTTTGCCGTATGGAAGTCGGAATCGTTTGCTGGACCATTGAGTACCTTCCGACGTAGTCTACGAGCAACGACGTGCGTGGGTCTGGAGAGGATGTCGATTCACCGACCAGCTTTTCCTCATCAGTGTCGTCTTATCCCAGAGGTCACATGCACCTGACCTTGCGCATCCTGCCTCTTTCCAGCATCTCCTCCATCCCACGCGGAGCGGGAGTACCTGAGACATTTGTCCGATGATTGCCCTGTGAGCTTCGAGAGCTCGTCAGGTGGCGATGACAGCACTACATCTCACCGCATCAGGCGTGTATTAGTAGAGCCAGCTGCCGTGCTGAAGACGCCTGGCCGCCTCTGCTTGATGTCGTCCAGGCTGTCACGCGTCGAGACGTGGACGAGAGAGATTCCGAAACATTAAAGGGCCCGTCCTCAGCCGTCTGGAAGCGACGCCGAGATTAGCAAATCTACGCTGCCCGTCACGCAAAGGGTCCCTCCGCCGAGTCAGAGTGGGCTGTCAATTGATTCTGAGGCGCGATAGGCATGCTATAATATCACGATGCATGCAGCTGCCACGTTCCCGCTCTAATCAGGAACAGAGGGTGCGCGTACAAATACGAAATCGCCGGTCCTCTCTGCATCCCCGGGCACAAGACTCTGCTCGTCTCGCAGACTGGTCGGCGGTCTGAACGGGAGATTGGGGACTGAGCCTGACCGGCGCCAGCC
>ANSM01004533.1:0-31246 GCA_000347735.1 Cercospora canescens BHU | reverse complement strand
TTCTGATAGTGCTGAGTAACGGCTGCGACGCGCGCCTCTTTCCACTCCTCGGGGACGCCCATGTCGCCGAAGATCTCGCGATTGAGGTCGCTGCGGCCTTCCAACGCGTTTGGGACTTCGTGTAGTTCTTCCTTGTGCACTTGTTGCATGTGGATGCGTAATCCGCCGACGGTGGCCAGCTTACGGTTGCAAGTGCCGCTCTGACAAAAGAAATGTCGCGCTTTTTGATGGGCAATCAGAATCTTCAGGTCATCAAAGTCGCGATCGCAGTAAAAACAGGCAGGGCGAGCCAGGACCGACTCAAGGGTCTCGGGGTTCCGTTTACGCTTGGGCATGACAACAGCCGTGCTGAGGCCCGTCAGAAAACGATGAATTCAAGTAGCAGAGCTAGTGAGGAAAAGAAGAAGAAGAAGAAGGCGGCGGCGGTCGCCGCGAGTGATGGCGCACCACGATGGAGAGCGGTGGTGATGGGGAGGTGGATGGAGCGGGCAGGGCGAGTGAGTGAAGGAGAGAGAGAGAGTGAGCGACCGGCGACAAGCTGGCGGCTGGAAAGTGGACGGGGACGGGGACGGGTAACTAGCTCCCGCAAAATGGCCTTGGCGGCCGCCTCCTTTGGATATTAGGAAGACGTACCACGGTATGTGCGTGAGCGCGTGTATGCTTGCAAGGTGTCTGCAGGCCGATGGATGTGTAGATGGTGGTAGTTCGACGCGATCACCTTCCTGGAATTGACTGTTCGTTCATTCGAGCGGACAGAAGGTAGTTGCCATGCGCAGCTCCTCACCATCGTACTCAGTTTGAACCGTCAAGGCATCGCTCTTGCGCGCCCACCGAGCTCACTCACTTCACTTGCCATGCTTCATTTGAGCTCCGTAGCCTTCTGACCGCTGACTACTAGAGCGCAGTCGATGCCTCTCCCTTGACAGCACGACCACGAGGAAGAGCAAGGTTTGCTGGACATGAGCATGGACAATGGTGACTGGTCCGGCAACGACGACATCATGACAGACCAACGACACCCACAGGCAAGACATTGTATGCGTTGAAGCGGCCGACAACATGAGACAGATTGATAAGCCATCAAACAATGCCCATCTCCATGCCAAATGATCCCTTTCGCGTCCTTGCCAGAACACTTCATACCAGAACTCGCATGGTGTCAAGCAATTGTTGATGGCGATGACGATGAGGGTGCGGAACAACTCCAAGAGTTGAGACAAACTATGCGGGGAGAGTAAGCAGAAGGGACGCCTTCGGCCATGAAGCGTCATTCTGGACATGTTGCAACGAGGATCGCATCCTATTTGAATGAGAGGATGTATATAGTAGGATGACTATACCATAAATCGAAATCATCAGCGAATCCCGATCATTTTGGATCTACGCTGGAATGCACATGCACGGGGTGTACGTGGAGTACGGCGTTCACAAGGATCTGCACCATTTGGCTGGCGAGGTATAGGGGGTTTGAGGAGAAGCACGTTGAGATACGAGAAGGCAGATATAGTTCAGATGAGTGGTGTCTTTATTTTGACCCTCCTCTTCCTCGTCGTGAGGGGCTCGTCAACGAGTCATAGCTAATGCAGGCTGTCACAGCAAGTGACATCGCTATCGCAGGGAATGACGAGGAGAACACTCAAATTCATACGCATATCTCCCCCACCACGAACGATTTGTCTCTCGAAGTGCGATGCTGGCAGTTTCGAATCTCGTACATCTTTCCTCGCGAATCGAAGACTTCGATAATTCGTCATTGGGATACGGCTTGAGAGCAGGTGATTGGCGCATCGCGAAGGGGAAACTTATGCTGGATTGCTGCGTTCTATGTTGCTTGAAGATAAGCTGAGAGAAAGTGAAGAGGATAATGCATTAATATGGGTTGGAGGAGAGGGAGACGGCTTGGGGAGTCTAGCAGCGTTTTGGCGCACGACTCGTCGCGATTGATTGCGAGTGCATGTAAGCAATAGCCGTTGCTACGATGGCAGGGTGGGCCGACGTTGATGAGTCACGGAAAACGTCTTGAAGGTGCTTCCAGTCGTGCGTGGGCCATGTACTCAATATCTTGGTCTAAACAGTCTCGGCTCAATGTTGAAACTTCACCGGCTGCATGGGCATCGTCCTTGCTCTCTTCAAAAAGGCTGCTGCATCTGTGGCATCGTCTCACCTACTTCTACAATCAGCGTCGACGTCGTCGTGTGAGTGTGTTGCAATGTCAACGTTTCGTAGCAGGTATGCTATCGAAGCAAATCGCATTCCGAAGCAGCGAGGTACCGCTCAAAAGATTGGCATGCAATACTGACTGTCTGGCAAGCAGTGTTTCCGCCCAATCTGCCTTGCTCAATCGCAAAGCATGGCACCGGAAAGTGTGTGGTCGGTCCACTCGCGGGCCCTTAAGAGCCGTGCCTATTGGCGACTCACTGTCTCCTATATTACATCCGCAAAAGAATCTCGCACTCACAGTGCAGATCCCGTTGTTCGAAGCCTTTCTCATGTCTGAATAGACCTTTGCGACTGCCTGTCATAACCTCATTCCGTTGTCCTCCTGGCTCTTGCTGTTGGATCTGTCCCAAAACGGCCCACAAGCCTGCGAAAAGAGTCTTACTTTGAGCTCTTCAATGCCTCATCCTGGCCACTGAGGAGAGTGTGCACCGGCGCATTCAGTTTGTCCCTGCCTTTTAAAAAGTCCAACTCCATAATGAAAACGTATCCGAGCAACTGGCCACCGAGTTGCTGTACGAGATTTCCCGCTGCTGCGGCGCTGCCACCTATGTCACGAACTCCATTAGCACAATGCCGTCGACGTTGTATGCTGGACGTGGTGTGCACTCACCGGTAGCAATAATGTCATCGACGATCACCACCTTCTGCCCAGGGGAGATGGCATCCTTCTGCATTTGAAACCAGTCCGTTCCGTATTCCTTCTGATATCCCTCTGTTACACACTCCCCAGGCAACTTGCCTTGTTTCCGTACCGGAACGAATCCCGCGCCCAGTCTCATGGCCAGGGTAGGACCGAACAAGAATCCGCGACTCTCAAGGCCGACGATCACATCGATGCCGTGGGTTTCACCAAACTTTTCGCGGAATTGCAGTTCGAGCGCGGTGATGAGCGAGTTGTGGTGCGAAGGATTGCTGAAGAGTGGCATGATGTCTTCGAAGAGGATCCCTGGGGAAGGGAAGTCGGGGAATTGGCGGAGGGAGGACTTGAGCGTTACTTTAAGACGGGAGAGTTCGGTGGCACTGGAGGAAGAGGTGGCGGAGAGTCCTCCTTGGGTGGCATTGTCGGCAGATGTCTTCGCTGTCGTAGTCGGATCGGGTGCGCTGGGCGGTGGATGGGCAGAGGTCGAGGCTACGTCGGCCGCGTTGTTGGTGGTGTTGCCCGGAGTTTGTTGCACGACGTGGGTTGCGTTGACGTGGGAAGAGGGCGGAGCGCCAGACATGGCGAGGAGAAGAAAAGAAAAGGAAGAAGGGCAGGAGGAGGAAGCGGGCGGAGGATGAGAGAGTTAAAGGTGGGATGGGGGCGGATTGGTGGGAAGAGATTGTCAGATCAGATAGGCACAAGAGTCAGGCATACGCAAGAGGCACAGGACGCGGGAAAATTGTCCCTCGCACCGATTCTGTTGGCGCGGAGGGTTGCGTGCTTCGTTGGTGGAGTTTGTGGTGGGATGATGCCTCGCGCTTCTGCCGGCCATACGACTCTGGTCGTTCGGCAACGCGCAGCAGCGACACCAAGCACTGAGCTGAGGTGGCACGACTAGAAAAATAATTTCGAATCGCCCTCTGGCTTGCCCGATCAGGTCGTCGGAGCTTGCGGCGATCCTTTACCTGGAATGAATAGCCTGCAAGAGTCTACAGGGCTGTGGAACGATGTGCTCGAGTTGTCATCGTCACTCGACCCTCTGATGAGGCGCCCTGTCGTTGTGCTACAAGGTCTTTGTTGCGCAGGTGAATACTGAACCGACGACTGGCGGTCAAGCTCGCGGTGCACGTGTTGGAATGCCATGTACCCAGCGGCGGAAGTTCTGCGCGCATATTGTGATTGGGCCGCACTCCATTTTTATATTATACTTTGGCTGCTGCCCTCCGAACTATCCATTGCAGTGCCTCCCGTCTTTCTCCCTCGCTCTCGCTTCCCTGAGACTACGCGTACTCCCCCTTCCAGTCATACCACGCACACTGAACACGACAAAGAACCTCGTCTCCGAGACATCCTGTCACGACTTCCATCGACCCACGAATTCACGGCTCAGGGGTCCCCTTCCAGAAAACTTCTGTGCAGGACCAAAGCTGCACCAGGCGGGCCCGCCGATAGCCCACCAGCAGTTCTAGGCGAATGTGGGGTGTTCCGTGTGCAAAACCCACTTCCGGCGCACGCGCGGTCGTAATCGTGCCGATAAAGCTCTCAACCGCAGGGTCAACAGGAATATACGGCCACCACCTACACGCGTAACATACGCAAGTGACTTCTGCTGGCGTGAGGCTACGGCGTCTGCTGGAGCTGCTCATGGCCTATGGACTTACGGTGACGATAATGACAACAAAGAGCTGCGGCGCTACGAGTCAGTTTTCCCGGTCCTCTCATCACATATTCCACCGCTGTCAATGCAGGTGATGCAGATGCTGTGCGACACTCATAGCTGCACATTGCACGACATTGGAGTTGGCGCGTGGAGCCGTCGCTGATCTCAACGGGCCCAGAATCGCTCGCCGAATGTGACTTGATGACTCGAGCACTCTCTCTTTGTTCTTCAAACGACACAGCTTGTCTTCCCATTTGCTCCGACGGCTCGACGCCTCTCGTGAGCACCAGCTCCAGAGACATGTGTGGCTGCGGATGTGAGCTCGATTGGTCTTCTGGTCGCGCACTTCGTATATCGCAATGTCGTTTGCGAAGCGATGCATCCTGTAAGTCAGGCTTGCATGCGCCGAACCCTCGTAGCTGCGAACAGGTCTCACTCTCAAGTTTGTGGCTGTCGAGTTCCATGACAACACAATGTGCTAGCGACATCTAATCTCTCCAGATTACAGAAAGGAAGAGGTGTACACGTAAGTTGAACCGACGCAATTCTTCGTTTCCGCATAATTGCTCAATTCTTATCCTGTTCCACAAGCTCTCCAGTAGTATCTCACTCCGACTTCTACACCGAGAAGTACTTTCAGGGCACGTTAACAGAGAACCAAGCGAGCTGACGACCCTCAGCATTCATATCTTCTCTTTCTGCTCTTTCTCCTCTTTTTCCAGCTTCTGCACCTTGGGCACTGAGTTGATGGTGCTCATGATCAGTATCTCCACCTTCTCAAACGCCCCTGCGCGTGGCCCAATACATGCCCTTTGGCACGATGACCCCAGAGAAGTGCGCTTACGAGGAGCGCGGCGAAGCATCGGTCGCCAACGCGGTCGATGAAAATAATGCGGAATGAATAAATTCCAATGCCCTGTCTCCGCAAACATTCGACCTTTTGGATATTCAGTGCCGCACGTTCCGGTGGTGCGGTTGCTGCTGCTGTCGTTGAGCGTGATGGTGTTTCTGAAATCGACGTGGGAATTTGCCCGGAGATTTCGTGATGTGGCAACTGCTTCACGCCAATAGAGCTAGCTAATGTGAGGCAGCACGCATTTCACGCAGTGATCGCTGTGCTACTTCACTTCCTGCACTGAAATCGCAACTGCGACTTCGCTGAAGACTGACCGCTGACAACGTAGCCTCACAGACGAAACGAGCAGTCTCATCGTTACACACAGGCGAACAGAGACAATTGCAAACGCACATGAGAACGCTCGAACCACAGCAGCAGAACTTCGTCCATCTAGGCAGTCCGAGGTTCATGCGATGCCTCCTTTTGCTGATCCCCTGTTGATGACCTCGAGATAGGATATGCCTCAAGGCATGCAACAGAGAGTGTAGACCAGAATCAAGCGTTCGAGGACCCACGCTACTTTGATTCAGAAATGTGTGATAATGCACCAGTTGAGATCAGTCATGATATTCGTCCTGCTCAGAAACGAATGCTCGCGCCATCGTGTATGCACAATTACGGCCGAAGCGATGTGGCGCCTTTCCTGTGACTTTGGACGCTCAAAGTCTGAAGTCGAGACTATTGGCGACGCACAGAAGCACTCATAATGGTGAAACGGACTCTGCGACTTGCTCGTGCGGAGTTCGATCGTTGTGGTTTGTGACCAAGCAGCTGTCCTGGATGAAGTCCTTTGTGGTGACGAAGGCATTATTGACGGACACCGCCGACGCCATTCTGCATCCGACAAATACTGGCATATGGCAGACACTGTAGCACACCTGGCTGGTGAACAGGCGCAAGGGCAGATATGCTATCTGCGTCCGCG
This sequence comes from Cercospora canescens BHU, assembly GCA_000347735.1. Lineage (NCBI taxonomy): Eukaryota > Fungi > Ascomycota > Dothideomycetes > Mycosphaerellales > Mycosphaerellaceae > Cercospora > Cercospora canescens. The sequence goes on along the minus strand of ANSM01004533.1, from coordinate 24,903 downwards.
TCGGGATCATGCCGGACCCGTCATTCACGATGTCCGTTCCAACTCAGCAATTCTCTTTCTGGGTTCGCTGCAGCTCCTCCAAGGCGCAAGTCTCCGAAGCGAAGGGAGATAATAGCGGATCATGACTGCTGCCGCGAATGCATATCGTACTGTCCTCACATGAGCTGTTGCTATGATATCATTCCTTCGGGGTCGAAGACACGGTGGATGTCGCTACCGCAGCCGCTTTTGAGGTCATGGCAGGGTGCCCAAGGATTCGTGTGTGCACAGATAGCGCAGGTCGAGTGGAGAAAGGCGAACCCATCTCACGGTCGAAGCATATCTGTAGGCTTACCGGTTTTCTGTGTATGCCTGGTGGCGATATTGCGGGCGATGCGAGGTACCAGGCTGTGTAATAACAAGCACGGTGATATGGAGGACCCTGCCTTACGGACCCGTTCTTAACAGTCCCGCATGTTTCAGCAAGCTTGGCCGGCGCCAAATCAGCTCATTTCGAGCTTCTCCGTCGCAGAATCTCTTCCAAAATCTCGACATAATCATCGCCAACCGACATTGACGCGCTGTCAGCAGCATCGATCGCGAAGTCTTCGAAGCGCGACTTGAGGGTTCATAGCATACAACCTGTGATTGAACACAACCTTCGATACATCGTTCGTGCGCTTGCGCCCCCGTCGCGACCATGCCGCGACCACCGGACAATTACACGCACGCGCAATTCGAGCACGTCGAGAGTGAGCACCAGGGCGAGACGGTGCAATGCGTTCACTGCCGCAACTGGACAGGGTCGATCAAGACACTCAACCGCAAGAAAGCTCACCTCCTGAACTGTCCACAATACGCGGCATGGCGAGCGGCAGGAAATGGACAGGATCTGGCGCCCCCTAATAAGTACAACAAGCGGGACTCGGACATGGCCGGTTGGCAGGCTGTGGAAGGCGAGTAAGTTTTACCGAAATCTCGCCCAGGCCTGCGTCGCCCTATGTATCGTATCGGCCCGCAACATTACAGTGTCTAACTAATACCACGTTACAGTGCCGCACACGGTTATCACAACAGCCCATATGGACCGCAGCAATTCTCGACGCCAGTTGCGCGGACGAGGAACTTGGAGACTACAAAGGTGACAGGCGGCGTTGCGGTAGACCTCCCGTCAACGTGCTGCTAACAATGCGTGTGACCAGTACTTCGACGAATTCTGGGACGACACGACCGGACAAAAAGTAAGTCGACAATTTCTTACCGAATTCTGGCCTTCTCGTAAGCACTGGAGGTTCCAAGACCTCCGACTCAGCTGGGCTCCTGTCCGTTTACGCCAAGTGCCAGAGGAGAAAACGACAAATGAATTCATCGACGCTCAGGTCGATGAACAACTTGCTGACCAAGCGGAAGTGCATGCGCGTGCGCTGCAAAAGTTGCGGCTTCGTCCGCGCAAAAAACACCACGAGGCAAGTCGAGCACCTGGCACTCTGCCAGGACTTTCTGAACTCTCCAGAGGGCCAGCACGCCGTGGACACCGGCGAACTGGAGCTGGCACCATCGAGGCCGACACCATACAGCAACTCCACCACTGGCGCCGACATCTGGAGGGGCAGTCGACCCAATCCCAACCTCCTCGTGGGTGGTCGACCATCGATGGGCCCATCCAACCCAGTGCGACCCCCTCCGCGACCGCACCCCTCTCTCGTAAATCATCTGCTCAACAAATGGCCGGAGAAATTTACCAAATCTACCCAGCAACAGTTCTTGAGCCACGCGGGTTGCGGAACGCTGTCGAGCACCGCGCTTTCGCACTGGCTCGGACAGAACGGGCACATCTCACGCGCGATGATAGCGTTCATTGGAAACCTGATCGGCAAAGTGCGCCTCCCCGACGTATCCGACAGCAAACAGTCTTCGCAGTTCCGCGCTCTCGATTTGCTAATCTCAACGGTATCTAACCTCCGCAAAGAGATCGACTTCATCGAGAACACCAAGCGTAAATATGGCATTCATACCGACAACGAGCCGCCTTTACCCATCACCAAGGCCTACGTTGACCTACTAACTTCTTCGGCGGAATCGCGGAGCTCACTATTGGAGGGGATGGTAGCACTATGGGCGACCGAACACGTAGGCCATCCACAATTCACGTCGTGGCAATCTCGCTGATCTTCACAGTGCTATTGCGTTTCGTGGCAATACGCGTCGACGTTTGCATCCAACGTGCCCGCTTCCAACTACTCCGTCCCGGCGTATCTCACTGGAAGTGGAGTCAACTACGGCAGCGAACCGACACCTTTCCGCACCAACGGCGGGGGCGGCAACAATGATCAATACATATCGGCACTGCATGAAGCGCTCATCCCCAACTGGACCTCACGCGAGTTCGCCAAATTCGTTGAAGCATGCCGGGCGATCGTTGACGAGCTCGCCAATGCCGAGACCACAGGAAGCGGTCGCGAACAGCTTCTTCGGTGCGAAGGAGTCTTTCAGCAGGTCATCTTTCTCTGGGAACGTATCTGGCCGGAAGTGAATGGCATGGGTGAAGAGGATGGGATACAGGACGGCACACCGGCGGAATCACCAGCGAATCAGCTCCGCCCACAAAGTAGCAGTCACGGCGCTGGGCCTGCGGGCAACAATGGTACTGCGGAGAAGAACAAATCGGAGCCAATCGAGATTGAAGACGACGATGAGAATGGTCACTCTGATGCTCCCGCGGACAACGTTGACTCTCCCTTTGGTGGAACAGGACTGGGAGCCGTGGCAGCGGCGAATCAGGGCGCGTAGGATGGAAAGCCATCCGAAGAGTGCTTGTAAAATAGGTATACCCGTAATTGCATTTGGAGTCTTTCACACTGATTGGTCTTTTCGTGACGCCCAGCATCTGCATGAGTGATGGCAGACGAGATGAGAACAGCAGAGAAGGATAATGCGAAGCCCAACACATGATAACGTGCGGTTGATGCACCACTTCCTTTCGTCTTCCGCACTCCCGACGCCCGATGTCTTACTGGACGGAGAATATGTGTCCAGCTGATGGAAATTGGTCAAAAGCAGCGCCATTGCACGGCGTGGCTGCAACAGCTACAGAGTTTGGAATCGAGCCCGAAATTCGTAACTGCAGGACAGCCGGCAACCGTGAACGGCACTGGCCGCTGACGTACATGGGCCATTGACCCCACCATATGTCGCCCAACTGCTACTTCTTCTTGGGCATAATCCAGCGAGCGCAGATTGAGTCGCAGGTCTGAACCACTGTGACGATATACAGCGAAGTACAGCGACAATGACGTCCAACCCGGCACACTGCCAAGAATGCAACGTTGGTAAGTAATCTAACGTAAGATCTTCACATGTTCGTGGAATGAGATGTCGACACACATACATTACACGAGTTAGCAAGTACAAGAGAATGTGCATCAAGCTCTCACGAGTCCTAGATCGATTTCCTGCGATTGCAGAATCACAAACACCACGAGACCGAATCAATGTCTGACTTCATCACGGCACCAGGCCACGACGGCTCCCCAGAAGGCGTTGATCTGATCACGCATCCTACGGCCCAAAAGCTTGCAGCACGTTCCCTAGAATTCATGAAGGAGATCCAAAACCTGTAAGTCAATGTGTTGAAACCGTTTCCATCGCACTTCCGATCTCCACTGACTGTTTGATAGCACCCCGGGTAAAATCCTCGAAGCCCACCTGAACGAAAAGTTCGGCCCAGGCAATCCCTACTACGAAGACTTCTGCGCACTCATCAAACAAGGCCTCACTGAAGGCTGGATCGCCACCCACGAAATCGACGGGCCCAAGTACCGCCGCGGAAAAATCATGCTGCCTTCGGCCGAAAATCTTTGGATGAGTTTGACGGCAGTCTACTTCGATTCCGAAAAAGAATATTCGGGGCAGTATCACAAACATCCTTATGGAGAGATTAATTGCGTGGTGCCGATCGATGATACCTTTGAACTGGAGGGTTTGCCTGAGGGTTTCTGGATGGGCAAGGGCTGGACCAGTCCGGGCCCAGGCACGCATCATTATCCGCGAGCGAGAGGCGGGAAGGGGGTGGCATTCTTCTTTCTGCCGAGTGGACGAATTTCGTATGAGGCAAAGCCTGGAGAGCCACAGCCGGCAATCATTTGATTGACAGCAGAGAGAGGTGGAGATATGGTATTTGTACCAACAATGGAGGTGGGCTTTCCATATCCGGGACGTACATTGCTATGCTCAAAATCTTGTTGCGTCTTCGATTCTAGATGGTCTTTGTAAATGGTTCTATCCAATGGTGTCTGAAGTGTCGAAGCTAGTCGCGCCTTGCAAAATCAACGCCATCAATGTGAAGTCCAGCAATGTCGATGCGAGTATAACCACCAAGGCATGGTTTCTGTGTCAAGCTGCATTGCTAGGCAACAACCCAAAATGCTGATTGACCTTGTGGCTCGCGCCAAAGACACCAACCTTCTGCTTGACTCCAACTCAGATCTTGGCCTTCTCATTCCCATGCCTTCGCTTCGGCGGCCCACCCATCTCAGAGATCCACTTCGGATCAATCGTCCGTTTCTCTTTCGATGACTTCGCCCACCATTCCTCTAACATTTTTCTCTGCTCTCTATAAATCACCATTTCTTTGCCAACCCACTCAGCTAAGGTTGCCGCCGTCCGAGCAGGCGCCTCCATCGCAATCAAGTGCCCTATCTTGTCGAATGTGACGCCTTTCACCCTACCTTCTTTCTCTCCGCCGCTTCCACCTGCCCCAATCCCAGTCTTCGAGACTTTGTCCCGCGCCATTTGAGGAGGGCACACGTCGGAGAGCTCACCGAAGATGTAGAGAGCACTGGGCCGGAGTTCAGGCAGTCGTCTATACGTGAAGATCGGTTCCGAGCGGTAGAATGGTTTCTGATCGGGTAATGTAGGATCGAGGTCTGGATGCGTGAATCGATCAATCGGCTTTCCGTCCACTCCATAGCCTTCGTAATTTGTTCGTAGGAAAGACCAAACTTCCTGCGCTGCTGGCGTTGCGAGACTGACTTGGCCAGGCTTCGCATCGGGGAAATCTGGGTTGGGACAATCTCTCAGTCCGTGCGAAATCCATCGATCCAGAACGCGTCGGTCCCAGATTTTGTAGAAGGGGGATTTGAGGAAGGACTTTGTGGCCTCTTCTCGCGAGGGCCAAAGCTGTCTGCGAAATGTCGAGGCTACTGCTGCGCTGGCGCGGGGCTGTTCTTTGGAGAGTTCGGCTGATCTCATTTGAATGACAGGGTCGATGAGGACGAGAGTTGTGAAGAGAGAGGCATGATCGAGAGCGAGTTTCGTTCTACATCCTGTCAATGCTGGGTTCATGTTTGTCAATGTAGGAAGCATACATTTGATTGCCACCCATGCTGTGCCCGAGGCCAATGATAGGTCTAGGCATCTCCGCTCGCTTGATGTTAATCAGATTGGCTAGATCGCGTGAATGATCGTACCAGCCAGGGTCATTGCCTATGAGATCTTCGTTCATTGCATAGCTCTCGGCATGCCATGCTACATCTGCCATCCAAATGCTGCGAATGCGCCAGCCTTGGCGCTTTGCTTGCACTGCGACATCTTCCCAAAGAGGCTCATAGAGCTCCTTGTTGAAGCCGACAGCATGAGCAGCGATGATGGTGACATCTCCGGGCTGAGGATTGGGGTTGTCGAGAGGGATGTATTGTTTCACAACGAAATGCAAAACATCTTCTTCAGATTGTGCAGTCGCCCGAGGGAACTCTCGCAAGTGTGCTGCCGGTATCTTGTGCGTAACAGTGCGATAGCTGTCCATGGTCAATGTGTATGTGTTTCTAGTGGTTCCCGAATGCGCAAGAGGAAATTGAACATGGGCGTCGAGCCTGGGGCTGGCATGTCGGTGTTCACGATGTCAACGAAGCCAGTAGACGCGAACTGCCGGCAATTGCGCGCGAATTCGAGCCGAGGTCTGGCGGCTCGCGTGGAGCATTACCTTGGGCAGAATTGGCTGAACAAATGAATGATTGATATTATCGCAGTCTGCAGTGCTTACTCGAGGTCTGCTATTGACCAAGTACGATGCTTTGCGCTGGCTGTTCAAAAAAAAAAAAAGCTCATCTTCGCTCATATTGTGCCGCTACCGACTATCCGCGTGTCACAGTCTTCCCAATACAGTCCAAGTGAATAAGATGGGGCGTCTGACATAAAATACTCATTGTTGCCACAGATGTGCGGTCTGTCAGATATTGCTGAACGACTTCATTACGAATCCCGATCTTCAAATTCAGCTTCAGTGGTTTCTTTCGCCCCGCCTTGGAACAATTCATGTCCCCAATGTACCAAGAAGTGTCGCCGAATACTCCAAGACTGTCTTTGCATCCGACAAGAAAGACAACACCAGCTGTAGGCGCCAGGAATGCGCCTATTTCGTCTTCCCGCTCAGCGTACTTCGTGTAGAACAGCGACAACGCTGGACAGTCAGAAGGGAACATCCGATCTAGCTCGAAAACTAGGCGGTCGGTGTCCGCAATAGCATCTTGTACAACGACCCAGTAAACGCCGGCATTTTCAACTCGCTGGAACAAGATTCGTCGCAGCACTGAACTCAGCAACTCTGATTCAACATGGTCCATCATGCGCTCAGGTGCCTGTCGTATTCGCTCGTGGAGTCGTAGTATGACATCCGACCTCTTGATGGTTTTTATCGCCTTGACGTTTTCCAAGATCTTGCTGACTGTGCACGATTTCTGGGCCTCTTTCCTGTAGATATTGGTCTTTCGCAGCCTTCCATACACTGTTTCCTTATATTGATCTGTATCCAGGCTTTTGCTCGCGCCGCTCTGGTGGTTGAACCATGTTGCTGCTTTCTGGATGGCTTCCATGTCGATCGCGTGGCGTCGAAAGGTGTGAGGTAAAGCGCCCTTGATCAAAATCCACGAATGCCCCCAAACGCAGAGTGCGGGAATTTATGCGCGACCATAGCGCACTTACCTTTGATGGCATGCGGCTGCATGTCTACAGACTGCAGGACGGTGTGATCATGGGACTAGTCTCGCTCAGAGCAAGTAAGACAGATGTGCAAACCAACAGCTCCAGCCCTAGAGGTACCAATTGCCAGTCCATCCGTGCCCATGTGGCGTGTTCTTCCACGAGAAGCCATGCGACGTGAGACAGACATGCGTCGGCCAGCTTCACTGTGGTCTTTCGATGATGGTTTGGGAGCAGGTGCGTATCGAAACGACGGAATGGGGAAGCCTGGGTTCAGTGGACCTCGAGAAGAAGAGGAACTGCTGCGGTCCTGCGAATCTTGACGGGAGGAGGGAAGCATGAAATTGACGGGTCGACCATGGTGGGATGGAAGACATTCTAGTACGGTCAGCATTGCGGTGTTGAGACTGCATTTACCGCTTCATCAGACAAGCACGAAGGCTACGGCTGATTGAAGAGAAGAGGACTGTGCCAGATTGTGTATAATGAATGCAACACTGGTGAGACGCGGCCGCCAGCCGTCGGCCTCGGAGCTTCGGTGGCAGGTGGTTTTTCACAGACAGTACTTAGCGCCCGTGCATACCGTGCCAATGAAAGAACGAACATTCTACTCGATCTGCGTTTTGGCCCGCAACAAACGCGTTCTGTATATTGGATCGACCTCCCCTAGCCGGCGACATCTCATTATCACATCAGATTCTGTCCTGCTCATGCAGCTCTGCGATCGTACTGTGGCCAGGAGCTCTCATCTCCCTCCCGGCGCCTGCATGGCCTGACGATGCGCTAGAAGGAATTGTGGAAAGGAAGGCTGGCTGCCGCCTGTACCCCACCGCGCCACAGATGACCACCAACACATTCACGGCTCCAGCGGCCTCTTTCTGGAAGTCTTCCATGCCATCATGCAGGAAAGAAGTCGAGATCATGTCTCACAACGAATCGGCTTATGGGTGCGGAGTATTCGATGCCCCAAGAATAGCCGCTTGCAGGCGCCGGTAAGGTGCTGATGCTGACAAAACGGCAGCTCACCACGAAGCCGAGAGAAAGGGCTGAAATATGGAGCGGCTTCATCAGGCTAGTCGACCTTTATGCGCTCTAGTCCCACTGCACCTCGGGTGCACGAGCGCAGGCACGCGAGCGTCTTAAACGTTGTGGATCCCGCTCGTCTGATGAACACGCGAATTCTTGTTCAGCCGGTCCTCCATCACCAGGTATGCGTACAGATCTGCCAGCAGTGCTCGCTTTGAGCGTCGCGTCAACCAATGCCTTCTCATTGCCATGGAAGCGGCAAGCGGGCTCCGACAATCCGTATGTTCCGACCTCGACGTCTTGTCCGTCGTCAGCATCAATCCGAGTCGCAGACTCTCTCAATCCAGACGAAGAACGTTACGCGCAAGAGAGATTGTCCAGAGCATCCGAGGATCTTTCATCATGGCTAGACAGGACTCTGAACGGATTCTCCGCCAATCGCCTTCCGAAGCTTGCTCTGGCGCTGAGTGGTGGCGGAACGAAGGCTGGACTGACAACTGCAGGAGCAGTCTATGGTCTGGATGGTCGTGAGAGCAGTGACTCTCCAGTCGCTGGCCTGTTGCAGGGCATGACTTATGTTTCGGCGCTTTCTGGAGGGTCTTTGACTTTGAGCGGTATGATGTCGAACAATTTTGCTCAAGTGTCTACTCTGCGGAACGACCTCCTGGAGGAAAGCTACCAAAACATTTTCTCTGCGCCACTCGCAAATGCTGATGCAATTGTAAGTCGTCAGGTCGGGGGAAGAACTCAAGATGTCAGCTGACGGTCTATACAGCGTGCCGATGTGGGAAACAAGACTGCTGCCGGTTATCCTGCGTCGCTCATCGATATCTATGGAAAGGTGATATCGTATAACTTTATCTCTGCGACCGGCGGCAACGCCCTTCATTGGTCCAATGTTACTTCCCAGTCCAGCTTTCAAGATCACTCCGCTCCTTATCCGATCATTACAATCACTCAAGCAAATGTAGCTGCCGGCATGTGTTCTCCAAATGCCACCAGTGCGATCTGGGAGGTTGCGCCATTGGAGTTTGGTTCGTGGGACAGCAACGTCGACGCTTTCTATCCTACCCAGTATATGGGCTCTGTGGCGGGTAATTCAAGCCAATGCACCACCGGCTTTGACAACACCGGCTTCATCACGGCAATCTCATCAAACATCCTCATTGTAAGTGCCGCCGTCCGCTTCGCACAGTACCAAGGGACTAACCCTCCACGCAGGACGACACTTGCTCGACTGGCAACGAGAGCACCGATTCGCTTAGCTCGCTCGCATCCACTGTCAACACTGCCTTTTCTGGCATCTCTCTTGTCAATCCATATGGTATCGTTCCTAATCCTTTCTACCAAAGCGCCGAAGCAGGCCCAATCCGGGATCAACAAGATCTTTTCGGCACAGACGGCGGCGACAGCGGACAAGCCATTCCTGTCTTCCCGTTCCTGCAGCCTGAGCGCAACATAGATGTCATCGTCCTCGTCGACGCCGCGACTCAACAACCTGGCAATATCACAAACGGCACATGGCTTTACAACACCTACACCTCCGCACAGGAAAAGAATCTCACAAAGATGCCGCAGGTACCTACGCCTTCTGAGTTCGTCGCAGCGAACCTCTCTTCTCGCGCGCAGTTCTATGGTTGCCACGACAATGACACTGCGACATTGGTCTACCTGCCCAACACTGAATTGGGCGAAGCTCCCACCGGTTTCCAACAAACGGCCGAGCAGGTCAACGCGACTTTCGACGGAGGTGTCGCTATGGTGACACAAAGCCAACAAACCCCTTCCGAAGCGCAGAGCTGGGCTGCTTGTCTCGCTTGCGCAATCGTACACAAGAGCGTCGAAGCTGCAAAACTTCCAGAAGTTTGCACGAGCTGTCTAGAAACGTATTGCTGGCCAAGAAGCAATGGAACAGAAGACGGCGGAAGTGGCGGTGATGGCAATGGATCCGGGTCTGGCTCAGGCTCGGGGTCTGAGAATGGTGCCATGGGAAAGATTTCTGCGGCGAATCACTTTGCTTGGGTTTCTATCGCTATCACGACTGGTTGGGCGGTGATGATGCTGTAGCGCAGTAGACGGACAGACTACCCAAATCACTATTGACTACTGCACAAAAATGAAAACCCTCCGGTCTGCGTCCAACCTGAACCATCACGCCTTGTGCGGCTCGAAATCAGACGCCGACACTGCTCTTGCTGACCAGGCATCTGTACCGTGCCCTCTACATCGCGCTCATACTTGCCTCGATCCAGCTGTTAGAACCTGTATTCCCATGGCAGCCTGGCGGTCAACTACAGGAGATGTTCTAGCCACCATTCCTGATGTCGGGCCTGCACTCACAGCACCAATCTTGTCGAGGATGGCGATCACATTCGCACCTGTCAATACAACTGTATGAATCCTTAACAGCCACTTCCGCGCACGCTGCCGAGAAAGGTGTGATCTGAAGCGGAAACGCATACTTCAATTCTCACACAAACGTCGGATGCGGTCATCAGCTAGCGCCAAACAATGCGACATGGTTTATCTGCCAATGGGAATGCCCTGCATGTTTATGCTCCATCTCCACTTCTCCGCTGCGGAGAACCACGTTGACGGTCGAGCTCCAAAACCATGTAATCGTCTTGCCATCGCATACAGCGAATGGCACAACACAGAAGAAGATGCCGGAATCATCATTCTCCACAGTCAAAATCAACAGCACAACTTTCCTGATCCAAGAGCACGATGCCTATGGCGAGAGACCATTCATTTATGCCAAATTGCCACGAACCCTCCCGGTGCTCATCCTGACAGATACGGGTTGTGACGAGCCGGATTCCCTACACAAGAACAGCAGATACATCCATCTTCGCGACTATGTCGAAAATTGCCCCATCGCCGCCAATGGAAACAAGCCACTCAATCCCGATTCCAGCCTCCACTACATTGTGATTCTTACACATTGCCATTACGACCACATTGGCGGCATTACTCAATTTCTTCCACCTTCTGGGCCGCCAAACAACCAACTGCCACCTCAAATTGTTGCCTCGTCCTGGGGAAGAGACTTCATCGAATCCGACGACTTCGATGCTCATTCACTGTTCAGATTCATCAGCAGGCCTGTTCCATTCGATTTCGTCACTAAATGGGCCCAAGCATTCGAGGAGTTGTATTTCGAGATCAAAGACACTGAGAGGGACTTGGTGATGAGGTTGGATTTGAAGGTGTGGTTTGTTGTGATACCAGGACATACGCCAGATTCATTGGCGTGGTATGATCTAGAAGAGATGTGGTTGTATGTGGGCGATATGATGTATGAGGAAGTGGACTCAGCCGTGGTAGCTGAAGAACAGCTGGAAGTTGAAGCTACCTTGAGACGAACTGAAGGGGCGAGCATCGTCTTTCCGTCCGATGCAAACCTTATCGAGTGGGTGGCGAGTCTTCGGAAGCTGTTGGTATTGGCGAGAGCCGAAAATGCAAAAGCTGAGAGGAGGGCGAAGGCAGAAGCTGCGAGCATCGCGGATGAAGATTGGCAGGTTGTACCAAAACGAGTCAAACTCGCTGCAGGACATGTGACCTCAGGAACTGATGCGGAAGAGTTCTTGAAGAAGGTGGACCAATTCTTCTACCAGATACTGCAGAAAAAGATTCCGGTTATAAAAAGAGAGTACCATTGGGAGGACTTGTATTTCACCTGGAGGCAAGAAGGGTGGAACTTGTCATTCAGAGCTCCACCAAGGCTCGTGGACCAGGCAAGGGATTTCTTCGACTTCCACGGGGCGGACTTCAACGATGGCCCGGAAGTTGATGAGGCTTCCAAGGTTTACAATGGGTACTTCTTACAGTGATGGTGAAGTATCATGAAGTACTACACCCACACTCACCACCACAAATCACGGAAAGCACCTCCCTCATCGATGCACTTCATCTAAGCAGTCAATACTTAATATTCGGATTTGAAGGTTGCAAACGTGCTCCTTAGTCGTCTTACCAGACTACCATTTCTGGAAAAAACTTTTACCTGATCCATCCACCACCCATTGCCGTCTGCGCGACTTTATACCAAACTCCCCTACCCTTCTTGGTCGAAGTACCATCAGGTGCTTGCCCTTTCCCAAATACCTTTGCGTCCATTTCAGCCTTGAGATCAGGATTCACACCTTTGGCTCGCAGCTTGGCTCTGTTGGCTTGTTCTTCGGGTGTGTAATCGGATTCGGGTTGCGTATACCGAGGAGGCCCATTGCTGTCGTCTCTCGGTGTGATGCCCCATTTGAGCGCGGCAGCGGCGCGGGCTTGATCGACTTCATTGATTGCGTCGACTTCTGCTGCCGAGACTGTCTTTGCATCGGGCTCGGACATATTTCCACTTGCTGGTAGGCAACGACTGAGGCAGGTATGCTTCGGTTCGGTAAGTGTGCTTTTACAATTGTGCCTTGTTGTCTCTGGAGAAAGCTCAGGAAGTTCCTTTTGTGTTGTCTATATCGGGCAACCAGGTCGACCGCGGAGGCATGGTACCACCTTGCTGCGCCTTGCTGGCACCACCTCTGATGTAATGTTGGACGGATTGCCCGATACAGAAACAGAAGGATCAATTGAGTTGGCAAGGGATCCACTCCAGACCGTTGGTTCTGAGAACCGAAGAGAATGTCTCTCGTCTGTGACAGCGAAGTGGAATACACAAGCTTATGCCTCGGACTTGATGGCCACCAGAGTACTTGGAATTGCGATCAAAACCGAAGCCCAACTGGATAAAGCCAAAGAAGCCTTGAAGTGAACTTCTGGTGGTCGTAAGACGCGGTCCGTCCTTTGCGATTGATGGGCTATAGCTTTCTTCGCTCCGTTCAAAAGCGCGGTATTCGATCGTGCCAGAGAGTCTAGAGTCCCTGGGAATAGATAGACCTGTTTCTGATAGCTTGAGCAATGTTCCATCATGACTTAGCCCAATGGCTAGCTTCAGCCTGCCTGCCATCGACTGCGACGAACTGCACGATATGGCTACAATTGTGAGCTCAAGTGTCATTGGTGACACCATTGATGACTCTGTAAGCAGTAGCGATGAGATTTGGTGGAGCACAATACAGTCGAGCTCTGTTGGTTTTCGTGTTGTACCTTAGTGGCGGTTCATCATGAGGACCAGGCCATCAACTTCGAAGGCGGGACTCGACTTGCTGCCTTTGAAGGATGATATAAGCGCTGGCCTCTCCACCATGTACTAGCAGGTTGATTCACTAATTTCTAGTATCCTGCGTCTCTTGACTGGATCTCTATTGACATATTATTCCAACGTGTTTCAATTGCGCGTGTTGTTGGTGAAGTTCGGACATCGATGCAATACAGGAGACACCGGGTCTACTGGGAAATGTCTGCGGTTTTATCAATCTCTCTGTGTCCGGCGCCGTCGGTACTTTGATCCGGTCGAATAAGCCACAACCTTTCCCTGCGATCGAGAGTTACTGTGCGGTCAAGGTTTTTAGCGTCGCAAGCCCTGCGCATTTTTCCAACGCTCAATTCGCCTACCTGCAGCGCTGACGGCTTGTACCCGCACAGAGTCTCGCCTGACACATTACAGATCGCGAAGCGACCGACAAAGCACGCATTGCAGATTGTGACCACCGAGATTTCCAGCAGATTCGGTTGTTCCTTCGAAGGAGTTCAAGGCAGCCACAGCAAACCTTTTGTCAGCTTCTTGAATTTCAGCAAACGATACCACCTGCGAATCATACATCATGGACAACCACGGCAACAAGAACAAGTCGCCGAACGCCCACGACCAGAATAAAGTAGAATTTGAATGCCGATTGGTGTTCGAGCGAGAACGTAGTCTGGATAATGCTGAAGAGGTGGATGGAGTGTGGCGCGAACGTCCAAGTCCAAGGGCCGAGCTGGAGCGACTGAAGACACAATGGAAACAGCAAGGCTTGCCAGCACCAGGCCTAAATACAACCCCGTTCAAGTCAATAGAGCTTGCAGAAGCCACTATGGCCAATCCATACGCGACTGGCCCTCGCGCCTCACACAACACTCCAGCTCCCTTCCAGCGAGAATACCGTTCGCCCATGCACGGTGAGCTCCCTCCCCGGGCACAGAACTACCCACGAACAGGACCGTATCCTCCGGTTGCGGCCCCCTGCAACGCACCATGGGTTGCATATCAGCCACATCCGATGACGACGTATCCTCAGCCCGGTGCTGGCTTTCCAATCCAGCCATCAAGAACCACATACCAAGGTCCAGGCCATTTGCACGGAGCTAGAGACGCTCCTCAAGGGGATTTCCGCAACTCAAACAGTCGCGCACTCAATCCTCAAGCCGCACCATACCTCCCAGCTTCCTCTGCGAGACCGTCAGCCGCCATAGACCGCCAAAATCGACGTCGAGATAGTGAACAGAATTTCTACACGGCTTCGGAAACGGGTACATCGGACGACAGTTTCATCACTGCGTTAGAGGCGACAAGCGGGAGCAAGGGAGGTAGAATGGCTGGGAATGGTGGAGGCTATCAGAGAAAGCGATAAATTTGGACCGTTGCGTGGCTCTGTCTCTGCTTTGAGACAGTCTGCAGTAGCACGGAAAGTTATTGCGCGCCGGGTTTTGCTGGAGCGAGATCGATGGAGCCAGTCTGGGCCCGAAGAAGTAGAAACACTTGCTGATAAAAAGCACAATAGAGGCAGTCACAGTCTGTAAATCTCTTATTTCCTCTCTTATCTTGTGCCTCCATTCACACCAATCAATCCAAACAATTGCAGCGCCCGCACTTTGAGTCACACGCGAGAATTCAAGTGATTTTGGAACGCGCCGTCTTCTGACAATTCTTCCTCGTCTGCTCCAAAGAACGATAATGTGAGCCACCATATATTGATCTGTGGCGTAAATCTTCTGACAATTCTTCCTCGTCTGCTCCAAAGAACAATAATGTGAGCCACCATATATTGATCTGTGGCGTAAATTTAGGAATTTGGCTCTGCAGCAGGTGGCCATAGCTTCTTTGGAATCCACTCAGCACAAAGAGCTTCTACAACAAGACGACTTTGCCGCACATTACCACCGCGTTCTGGCAGTAACGGCACGAGTCGCCTTGTTTTCTCGGTTCGACAGCGCCGATTCATCCACCATCACCCCGACCAGCACCACAATGTCGAAGAATGAACGAGCAACTGAGAATGACGGTCAATGCGCTTGCTGCGAGATCTGCTCAGGGACATCATTCACCAGTCCATACTCTGTACCAGGTTCCATAAGAAGAGGCTAAGCAAAGAGCAGGAACATCGACGAACTCCACTATCGCCTCCAAGTCACTCAAGGAAGCGAGCGAAACAACCGACGCGAATGCGTCAGTCAAGTGGATACGTACCAAGTCAATAAGTGGAAATTATCCGAGGGTGTGAAGAAACTAGAGCAGCAGAAAGCACAATCGATCGGCGTGGTTGACAAAGTCGTCAAGGAGACCGGCTTGTGTCCAGCAATAACAAGTGAGCTGAAGGAGGTCAGGGACGAAGTGGTGGGAAAGTCAGGGATCGAGTGCTGCGAGGACGACCTTCAGCAGTCCAGTGTATGGACTTGCCATGCATCGAGTTTGACATTCGTTCATGTTTGATCCACCATTCGTCCACTTCCAGCCTGAGATACTTCCACCGCTGACAGATCTTCCGTGATCCAAAGACATGTTCTCCCAAACCGATTGGAAATATTTCCATCAACTCAAATTCCGAGATGGATTCAACGCCGAACAACTTACCTTGTGTCAGTAGACGTTGCCATAATCGGAACAGGAGCATGCGATACCCTTTGGCCCTCTCCCATCCTTTTCCCTGTAAAATCAAAGTGCTGTCAGTGCTATCAGGTGCGCAGTATGTGTAGAGGAAAGAGTTCGACGATAGATCGAGTTTCCAATGAGAATGCCTTCAAATCTGATCTATTCATGATCTCAACTTCACCTGCAGCTCAGCATTTTGACTCGGTATACAGGCTCCGTTAATGAGCAAATTGGCCGGCCTGCCTCCTTCGCATTTAATGTCATAATTCATGACGACATGTGCAATCATCAACTTCATCTCCTGCGAGGCGAAGAACCTTCCAGGACACGCATGCCGTCCATGACCGAACGACAACCAATCATTGCCGACCGCAATGAGAGCCGTATTCTTCTGCTCTAGCACTCGCTGCAATCGCTCGGGGTCTTCACCGGCTTTGACACGCTCGAGATATTCCTCCCGGGGTCGGGAGAAGCGAAATGCGTCGTATTCATTGGGTCTTTCTGGATATCGCTCCTGATCTTGATGGACGTCGTATGATGACCAGGCAACACGTGTGCCATAAGGAATGTGCATGCCGTTACTCAGTGTTATACCGTCGCGGGCAGTGATGAGACGTCTGAGATTGAGATCTCCCAGCGAGGTGTAACGCATTGTCTCTCGAATCGCCGAGTCGACACGGATGAGCTTGTTGACGGCATCTTTCGTCCAGACTCCGTCGAATTCGGCGAGCACCCTTTCACACTCTTCCCGAAGGCCCGCGACGAATGTTTCAGCGTTAGGAGATCCGTAGATGTCAAGAAGCGTGTTGGTGGTCACGATGCTTGTAGTGTGGATCGCAACCATATTAAGAATCAGCAGTCGGCGTACGATAACGTCTTCGTCCAGATTGCTCGCATCCGTCTTGGCCAGTTCAATTGAATCTCTAAGCAACCATTGTAGTGCGTCGTTCGGTTCCACGTAATTCGGATCTTGAGTCTCCGATTGCAGATGCTTGAGGCGATCGTGAATCTCAGGTAAAGCGATGCTCTTGCACTTTTTCCTGTATTTGTGGATATCTCTTGTCAAAATAGGTGCCACGAGTGGCTTCGACCATTTGGGAAACAACCTCATGATACCCCCAGTCTTGAACACTGATACAGCATACAGTCGAGAGCAATCAAGGAATTCTGGTATGCGACAAAGCTTGGAGCCGCAAAAGACTCTGTTGGCAGCTCGGCTTACGATTTTCATGCATGAATCGTATGCTTTGACAGAGACAAAGTCGTTACTGTTAGTGGGCCATTGATCGTGCATGGCCTGCACTAACTCATTGTAGACATCGGTCGTCAACGTTGGAAGCTTGCGGGTGAGTTGACGCCTGACGAGGTCCATGTGAGGTCCATCCGAGAAAGCGTTGCCAATGGTATATGACTGCGCGATGCCCTCATTGTTCAGAATGTGTGGGTCTACCTCATCGTCACCGTGATTCATGACCTCTTGCAGGGTGTGAGCTGGAAGAATGACCAATGGCTCCGCGCTGAACTGCGGCAAGACGAATGGCTTGCCTTTCTTGAGGTACTATAGCCTATTCAGCATTGGGTCTGCTTGCCGCAATGGCAAGACTGGCTTACCTTTGTTGCTCCCTCTCTGACCATGTAGTGTGTATTCTTTACAGCCGCAAAACCAGCCCGGTAATGCGCAAACCATTGCTTCTTGATGCCGATCCATGTCTGCGAGCTCAAAAACTTTCCTCGCGCTGTGACCAGAGGGAGTACTAGGATGGAGAAAAATGCATAAGCAACAAACAAAGAGCCTGCCGAAAAGGCAAGCTGCGAAGTCGAAATAGTGTTCTGCAGCATTGCGGGTGAGGCTCACGGGAGGAGCAGTACTCTCAATGGTCGCAGCCGGCCACGGCACTGATTGTATAAGTATATAGCGGCATCGGGAGAGTTTGTGTGGATGAGCCGAGATCTTGGAGACCACCTCGTAATTCTCGTATGTGATCGTCATACGCCAAAGCGACGAGTTGCAAGGGGACGTTGCTACGGGGCTGCCATTGTTTCAAAGCGCAAGCTGACCAATTAGGGTTTGCACAACCTCGATTCCCATGCATAAATGCCTTCACAAGAATGGCTTTGCAGCTCGCATGTTGACTATCGCGGGCGCTATGATGCAAATGATTGGCGTTGCCTACATCGTGCACCAAATAAGGCGCTACGTGTCAGACTGTCCCATACTGTTGGCATGTTCGTACCCCAACGCGAGGTATGTGGTACTTGATCGACTCGCGGTCGGTGTAGGCCCCAGCGACAATGTGGTACTGTAGCCTCTTTCCTTTTTCCATTGTTCGCCATGAGTGTATTGATCGGCTTCCAAGTGCCCCGCGCCGTACATAGGAGAAGTTTTCCCGGGCCCCGGGCCCCGGGCCTTGCGAATCATGGTGATCGTATTCGTCGTACTCCAATCTGGCTAGACTTCGTTACGTGGCGTCATTGCCATGCCTCGGTATTCGCGATTGTGCCATGCTGTATAGAATCAAAAGTGAACAGCATGTGCCTGTTATCCCTTTGGCCACGATTCGAGCCGTGAGGAAATGACAGGCCAAGGAGGCTCACCAGGGGTCGAACCGGGAATGAGGACAGGCATGATGACGAGCCAAAATGTGCAGAATGGATCCACTTAGGTCTGCCAACTCAAAGTCCACTTCATCTGCTGCAGGCATCCTTCGTATCCTACCGAATCCGAGCAGTCTTAAACTGACTCTCATCTTCGCAGCAGAGTTCAGTAGGTCTTGGGCACCGCCGTGGATACCTTCGCGCTCACGTGGTGAGACGAGATGCAGCCAAGGCCAGCACACTGCTGGCTCAAACAATCTTTGTCAAAGCTCATGCTAGAGCACGTTGGCGTCGCAAGGATGAGTTGGATGCTCAGCCCGTGAAGGCGTGAGGCGCAAAGCAGGTCTCACCGTAAAGCAGCCAATGCTCACGAACATTTACGTTCATTACTCAATCCCACCGCACTCATCATCCCGGCCGAGTGGTCGCATCTTCTCCTCAAAGGAGCAGGAAAAATTTCGGGCTTAGATCTCCAGTGCTTGCCGAGGCTCCATTTGTGTGCACGCGGCTGGAAAAGCATGAGCAGATCCAAAGTGCTCGCGATTGTGGCGTGAAGACGATATGTATCCGAGCCCGTTGAGCAGCCTCTTTGATATTTACCTTTTCTATTATGTCCTTGAATCTCTTCGTGCCACAGAATATCCAAATTGCTCTGCTACTGCCACTGGGATGAAGGTGTCGGATCTACGAGTACCGCGTCGAGTTCATTCTCGAGAGCGCTCGTGCGCTGGACATACCGCCTATCGAGAATCGGGCCACTTGCTTTGAAGGACGGTCTGGTAAGGTGCCGAGCGTCGACCGCCGACCGCAGAGTGTCGCATTGAGAAGTGACGGTCCAGACGCAGCTACGTTGCAATCTTGCCGGTGAAGCGCAACTCATTGTGAGTCGTGATTTTTCGTCAGTCAATCGATCTGAAGGATGCGTTCGCGTCTGACTACCGTATCAGTGGCCGGGCGAGGACCCTTTCTTTTCGCCTTAGTAACCGGACTCGAGGCGACTGGCAGCACATTGTGAAGCTCTGTCGTCGACGGAGTGCAGAGCAGCCCCGCTGGTGATGGCATTGCTTCGGTGATGCCCATCTGCTGGATCCGAGACAATTTGCACATAGATCACTTGCCCCTGCCAGTCTGATGCAGCTACTCGTTGATATCCACTAGCTCCGGGACAATCGACAAAGTGGCCGTACAAGGCAACCTGCGGCACGTGTCCGGAAATTTTCAGGGCAACAAGTGTGACCTGTGCATGCGGCGTTGTCGCGGTAAGACTTCTTGTTCTCGAATGCATCAACAAGACGTCAGGAAGCCTATCGGACTCTCATGCCTACAAAATGGTCGAGCTTTTACAAGATCGATGAGTCGACTCTATTAGAAGTTCGTAAACTTGCGAGAGACCAGCAACGGAAGGCTTGCGTGAACAAGGAAAGCGAGTGCGGAGAATCTTGGGCAATGCGATGCAAGCGGGATGACAAGCCGCAGGGAGGATGTAGACACTGGGGTCAGTACATTGCCGGCTGTTCGAAGCTTAGTTCTAGGATAATGCAACCACCTCGAATAGCGGATTCCACACTCTTTACACGGCTGTAATGATGTTGGGACATTCGATCAAGCAGTGGAATACCATGGCAAACAGTTCAGCATGATGAAAACTTCGAGAATAGACTCCGCGTCACGGTGGACTCCAGCTCCGTGTGGCCTGACTCGTTCCGTGTATCGACCTCAGGCCGATGTATGTAGCCTCATGATTTTACCTTCTACCAATCGATCCAAATAACGGGCGCTGACACGCTCATGATTTTGCAGCGAGCCTACTATCCTCTCCTGCTCCGGCAAGATACTCACTGCGAGCATGACAGCTGTGACATCCAAATTAAGAGTAATACAATCGTCGGGGGTCCCCATGTTGTGGCCTACTTGGAGATGTTCAATCGCTCGCTCAGTGCATTGATTAGGCCAAGGGTAGATCCAGGGGTTGATGCGATCTATTTGTGCAGCTGTAAGGCGGTGTCAATCTTGTGAACTGTTTGGCCTACATTAATGATTCCACCTTCAAGTCTGTATACACAAGCATGAAGATATACTTCCGCCAAGTGCTCGCAGTGCCCACTTCTCTATATTGGCATCCCACGGTAAGGGCCTGAAAACGTTGACCCTTTGACTAGATCTCAGCAAGACCCGCTTCCGCCCCCAATACCTGTGCCCCTTGACCTTCTCTTACTTCCGCTTCATCATCACGATCTCTTGTATTGCTTTATTCTTTCACTCTTGTCCTGTCCCCCACTACGGTTTGAGGATCAATGGAGGTCGACTTCTCAGGCTAGTCGCGTCGATACCACAATCTGGGTGTTTGGGATATCATCGTCACTTGTTGGATCGTTGCCAGGCTCCTGACTCTCCCAGTGTCAGAACGTCAACTTTTGGTGTCGCTGCTGTTTGCTGTCTCCACATCCTTCTCTTCCGCTGCCGTCATTCAAGTCGGATCGAATGAGACATTTTTGAACTCTTTGATTGCTGGGACATGAAGCTGACGTTTATTTACAGAGCCGCCCAGCTCAAATATCGACTCACGATTTCCACGGATTGATTACGCGTCTGGCGAGCTGATATAGCAATGCGTCTCGTCGCTGTGATCATGCACCGAAGCGGAATTGAAGACAATCGGACGAGAGGCGATGAGGTCGATGCAGCACAACGCGAATATGGCACCCGGGGGTTTTGGTGGCGATTCAGCTTGTCCAGGGCGCGTTTTGGATCTTTCTTCATGGTCGCATCGCGTGCAATAGATTTTCAACAGTGCAGTGCCAAGCCGCTGCATCGTCGCTGTCAATGAGTGTGAATTTGGCGAGAAGCGGTTTTTCCAAGTGATTTTGGGCACACATGCGTACCGTTGTGCTACTCTCATACTTGAAGTGACGGTCTGAGCGTTGCCAGCACGCCGTCTCCGTCAGCGCTGCGGTGGGCTAGGGGTTATCAACTTCACGAGTTGCAGCTCGTGGCGCGCACAGTGACATGAATGAGGCAGTTTCTTCCAAGAGGTCAATAGAAGTTTGTTGCTACCATCGAATAACAGCCGCTGAGGTGTAACTGCCTTGTTGCACGTTCGAGGTCGATGTGCTGCAGATCTGCAGCGCGTTTCCAGAGCGATGCGTAAGTGAAGCAGCGAGCCACCCCTGTCTCCCCCAAGCGAGCGTGTTTTTAGGTGGAATATCTTTCAGGAGAACTTCCTCCGCTGCACGCACAGCACGACATACTGCCTGCATGTACACGCTGCCACTCCACGCTTCTCGCCACCAGCAAGCCCACAGAACCCATTAAGCCAGCAGCAAGATGGCACAGCAGATGG
This sequence comes from Cercospora canescens BHU, assembly GCA_000347735.1. Taxonomy (NCBI): domain Eukaryota; kingdom Fungi; phylum Ascomycota; class Dothideomycetes; order Mycosphaerellales; family Mycosphaerellaceae; genus Cercospora; species Cercospora canescens. The sequence continues at coordinate 3,250 of ANSM01004533.1, read as the reverse complement.
TGGAGGAAGAACACGCCTGGCGCCGCTTCGTCTTTGAGGCGCCATACATGCGCGCGGTGATACTGCACCGCAGTGGATGGACGGTATTTGGCTTTCTCACCACCAGTGTGTGCACCCGCGGCATCTGACAGCGATATGCCACGGCACTAACAACTGCATTGCAGCCCCAGACGATGCCGAAGTCATCACTTTCCGGCGCGCGTTCGTTTTGAACGCCGATCACACTTTCTTGCCGAGGCTCCAAGCCCATTGCGCGTCCCTCACGACGAGGTCGTCGGCTTCTGGATCTCTCCAGGCGACTTCCTGGACGCCGCCAGCAACGCCTCCTTCGAGGGAGTCCTCGGCACGCACTGGTTCTGGAATTGAGCCAGAGAGCTCCGCCACCACCACGACCACCACCACCATCACCACCATCTTTGTCTGGCTTCCGCCAGCAAGACCACCACAAGGCTTATGGGTCCGCTCCCCGAGAAGAAGGCACTTTTGACGAACACTGGAAGCAAAACCAGTTTTAAAAAAGCATATTACAAACAGGTGGAAGCAAAACCACCATAAAAAAGCATATTGACAGACAGGTGGAAGCAAAACCACCATCAAAAAAGCACTGGAAGCAAACCAGTATAAAAAATAACCCTCACGACCATGCTCGCACTTTGGCGCAAGTGTAGAGGGCGTAGTACCTGTGCATCAATGTCAGGGAAGCGAAGACGGGCATGAATCACCTTTTCCAAGACATTTGCGGTTTTTTGAGCATTAGAGGCTCTCATCGATAAATGGTTGGTAAGGGTCGCCATTCGAACGATGGAGACGCCAAGGTACGTTTACAGCTATTCACCGTGCATCGATCTGCAATGACGCTAACAGTCTCTGCCTTCTCGATCGCTCCCAGAACGTAGACTTATCGCTGGCAATTATGGTAATGTTACTGCCTGCCTTGACATGATGGGAAAACGCCAGACTGGAATGATGGGAATCGAAGTTTTTCGGCATATGCTCGATCTCAGATCATGTGGCGGCCAAAGGGTCACCTCTGTGCAATGTTAATCAAAGGGGCATCTCTTTCAAGAGGTCAGCCGCAATGCTGATCGTGTGAGTCTGTCTCTACGCACAGCCACATAGCGCTCGAGGAAATTAATTCTGGCTTTTGATCGATTATGACTGTCATCGATGGCAACAAATACAGGGAATACAACGAACTATAGCTACCATGTTGATCTAGCGCAGTTGTCCGAAATAATTTAGCCGCTGGTCAGTACTACATTCTCAAATCCCATAGTGAATCCAATCCCCGCGAAATCTCCACATCATGAAATTCCACTTCCACTCCCCCCGCAGTCGCCATGCCAACATCGCGAAAACTATACTTCGAAACAATTTCCGGAGAATATCATCAAGTTCAAAGAGAGCGCTCTATTGCGTTGAGCTTGCTGACACCATTTGTAGCCAGATGTCGGTGGTGATCGTCTGCATGGCGATGCGGGCTGGCAAAGCTTACTCAGTGGGCAGCATAGTCACCTTGTACACTATCAAATCGATAATCATCTCTCCTTCGACGACTTTGCTCCTTCCACGTCCATCGATACGCTCCAAATCCATTTGGCGTCGCAGAACTCGATGAACGTACACGATGATGTTGAATGTAACCATCCACTCAAGCAATCTTTCTGGAGTGGAAGACGGTCGAGGAGCAAGTTGAGCATGGCTCCAGTCTCTTAGATTGCACGAACCCTTCAGCATCACAACAACTACCACTGGGCTCCCCAGATCAAAGCCATCCAGATCTTTATCATTCCGCCGCGCAGTGGGTCCGCCGGCAATTCGTTGTGCGGAACGAACGTCGGTAAACCAAGGCAGTGGAGAGCAATTGGAACCCATGAGCTTGGACAGTCAACAAGCTCGAGTATTTACCATGGTTCGGATTCGAGAGAGGTTGACAGACAAGGGCACACAGAACGCGTAAAGCTCAGAACAAGGACCCGAAGGATTCTATTCACTCCTTTGGCTAGCCAATTATACCAAAAGCCCGCAGGGTACTTATGGCGGCCTGCATTGTCATGGTCTGGTAGAGGTTCTCCGGCCAGTAGAACCCCATGTGTCTCATAACCACCTTTGCCACTGCGCTGTTCTGATCCGAGTCGTGATAAATCGCTCCGACAATGGCCTCGACCGAAGTGGCTTTGGCTTTTCTACCACTCTACGACTCCCAGAACTCCATCGCGGCAACACTCCTAGGACGCACGCCAGGAATTTGCAGAAATTGGGTCAATCCGATAACATCGCACTGGTACGCCTGATAGGTGTTCATGTTCATTCCCCTCTCGTACCACATCTTCCACTCGTCTAACACTCCATTAGCTCATGTGAAGTGAATCTTCGGGCAGTCGCTTCATATACGGTCAGGGGAGCCATTTTTCCGCCATCCGTTTGTCAACATCAGACTCAACACCAGATCTCCCTCCCGTGCCGCTTTAATATTATTAATTGGCTTCGGCTCGTCAGGTCCCACGCCCGGCGGAATGTACTTGACCATGACGGCCTCTCTCAGCAGGTATGGGTTGCGGAATTGGTATTTCAAGCTGTTGTCGAAAGTGATGGTGCCCGTTTTGAGGTCCACATTCTGGATGTTGGCGTGGTGGACGTTATCAAGAAGTGGTGCAGGCCAGACTCCGTTCACATTCGTTAGTGCCATTGTGGTAAGTCGGCGTCTTGATGGAAGTGAACAGAGGCAATGTCGGGAGAGAAGACGAGTTCCACGGTGTGAGTCTAGGACGGCGGTAGGGACTTGTCACACGGTCGAGTTCTGGCGTGAATCGACTTCTGGTGTAAGTCGAGTCAATGATTGAAGGGAATGGGCGGCTGGGAGGCAGAGCAAAACATGTGCTTTGCGGATTTAATCCCTGCACCGCGCACTTCGACAAACGCTGCAACACGGCACCTCTCTGACGCAAGCCCAGCTGCTTTACATACGCTCACTACTGTCTCTCCGGTCAGACTGATGTCTTTAATGAAGTAATGAGAGGTTATTCCATCGATACTACGGTACGCTCTCAGATTGTGTGCTGTCGACATTCGGCCAGCCACGAGCTGATATCGATTTCATGCTCGAGTTCTACGCTTCACTTCCAACCGGCAGAAGAGATAGCGAGCAAGAAGTAGCATCTACGTCGACCTCTTGGGTCAGCAGCATACATTGGCACGTGCAGTGGGGTGTAAGAGCCAGGGGCATACGGCTCAGGGGGCGTAGCTGTCG
>ANSM01004530.1:0-16057 GCA_000347735.1 Cercospora canescens BHU | reverse complement strand
AAAGAGGCTCTTAATTTTAGATAGCTATAATAGCTATATAACCCTAGAGTTTAAGTTATTCTACTAGTAATAAGGTATTATTACCCTCTATATACTACCTTATTTATTATACTTATTATAGCCCTTAGATATTAGCTGTTTTGGTCTATTAAAGAAGGTATATTTAGCTAGAATCCAAAGGCTTAGCATAGTTAGATATTACTTCCTAATTAAGGAAGACTTCTTGCCTTAGATTAAGCCTGCCTATAAGGCTATATTTACTTCTTAGAATATTAAGGCAGCCTTTAGAGGCTTAGGTTTATTACTATTAGATCTATAGGCTATGTTGTCTAAGCTAATACTACGTTACAAAATACTAACTCTACTACTACCTTGTTTATTAGATATATAGAATACTTCTTAGAGTCTAAGGCAGATTAAGAGACATATAAGTAAAATTAAGGCTAGGATTGCTAGGTATTAAAACAGCTTACTAACCTTAATTATTAAAGTAGTAGACAGGTTATTAAGAGGGTTTAAAAGGTTGTAGGCTACTATAATATTACTCTAGGGTAAACATAATAATATAAAGACTATTATTAGGAATTATAGTCTTATAGAGCCCTAAGGAAGAAGATTAAGCTAATACTTAGCCTTAATACTAATAAATTAGCTGCTAGAGACATAGCTTAGTTATAGGCTTAAATAGTAATAGAGTTAGTTAATTAGATTAAGAGACAGCCGAGAGCTAAACTAACCTATAGCAAGTATAGTGTCTAAGGACACAACTTAAGAGGTTGTCTATTAGATAGAGTACCTTCTAAGCAACTTTCTAATCTAACTTCAAGGTAGTTCTAATACCTATAGCATAAGGAATTAATAATCAAAGTCATCCACCTTATTAAGTTGTCCAGGATACCTATCTGTCCAGCTTGCTTATCAAACACGTTACTGCCTACTACGAGGAAACTTCAACACCTCCCTGCTTGTTCCTCTAGCGCACAAACCGTGAGACCAACAAATGGTGCGATAGGCTGAGCAGCCAGGACAAAAGTCTGGACAAACCTTCGCATTTGAAAATAGTCAAAGGTCATTCTCAGATGAGTTTCCGTATTTGGCTTCATCTCAAAACAGCGAGAACATAACGAACACCAAGATCAGGAGCTTTTTCGGGATCCCTGGCCAAAGGCAGAATTGTTGGTCACAAGATGAGTTCTCTCTGCTACTATCAGGGTGTCGCCAGTCCACGCTGCGGAGCGTGAAAGAGTCCTCCCATCATGCATAGGAACGTGTCTATCTCTTCAAGTCGCAGGACGTCGACCCGTTGGTGCTATAGACAAGTTGCCGTGTCTGTTTGACAGGAGCGAACAGAAAGCATAGATACATCGGATGAACGCAATTTTGCTCTCTACTCTTCCAATATGCTGAACGTCAACTAGGCTCTGCAGTCTGCTAGGCGAACCCATCGTGTGCTGCATAGCAGTACGCGTGCATGGCTCGAGGGAACAATACAGTGCAGCATAAAGAGCTCCATCTAAAGCCGAAGTGGCTAGCAAGTCAGTCTAGACACGTTGGAAATATGTATAGAGAGAACAACAGATATCACAAGCTTGTGCTGTTGGGTCTCCAGCTTGACGACGCGTTCAGACGCAGTCCGTAGTGGTACGATCACTGGGCTCCCCGAATCTAGACCTATCGCAGCCCAGCATTGCTGGAAGTTGTGCCCGAGCTAGAATGGCACTACTTCGGACTTCGCTTCACAAATCCAAAAGGTCTATAGTCGTCTGTGGGGCCGCCCAACAGCATTTTCTTCACGTTGTGCCGACATCGCTCACTTGAACCACACTTCGGCCGAGTCGGGCAGTGATTGATCTATAAGACCTGTTATCTCTCAGACCTGATAAGATGGAGCTGGGTCTCAGACTGACAATTTCCACGCCTTACAAACGTGACCCAAAGGCTCACTCATCCGGCCGAATTGCACCATGAGTCGCAAGCTGCACCAGCAGGGCTTGCAAAAGAGCAGTCGGCACTCGACGTCGTTGCAGTATCTGGAGATGCACTCTCGACAAGCAGTGAAGGCCGACGCTCGACTCATGTACCCATGCACATGAAGCTGATGGCCGTGCTAATGGTATCACTGATCGGCTTTGGTTCGCATTGGTCTTCTGGTGTGACCGGAGCCATGAAATCGACGCTCAAAAAGGTAAGCTACAAATTGCAAACAATATTGATGTCAATTCTGATATAATGTCGGATAGGAGCTCCAAATTGACAACACGCAATACTCATTACTGGAAGCATCCGAAGACTTCATGAAAACCGCTCTGATCCTTTTCATGGGAGTCATAACTGACCGCTTCGGAGGTGCTAGCATCATGGTTTGGGGCAACATCATCTACACCATTGGGTCGATGATCATCGCTGCAGCCACTACAATCCGCAGCTACAAACTCATGGTCGGCGGCATGGTCACCCAGGCTTTAGGGGACATCTCTACGCAAGTCGCCCAGTATCGAATTTTCAGTTCCTGGTTCGCGCCATCTGACGGCTTCGCATCAACGCTCGGCCTAGAATTAGCAATCGGCAAGATTGGATCGTTCGTAGGCACGGTCACCGCGAACCCCATCGCCAAAAACACCGGAAACTTTGCCTGGGTGTATTGGACCGCTGTTTTCATGAACCTGCTCACAAACGCTTTCACCGTGCTGTTTTGGTTCTTCCGCAAGTATTGTGACAGAACATACAGCGACGGCATCGATGACCCTGCTACGGGCGAAGAGTTAAGAGAGAAGACAAAGAAGTTCGAGTTCAGAAAAGCGCTACAGATCCCGATGGCTTTTTGGGGGATGATCTGCTTCACTGCGTTCCAGACCTCAATGGCTGTAGTATTCTCTCAGAACGCTACCGAGCTTGCAGAGCAGCGCTTTGATGTTGACGGCACAAAAGCAGGATGGTACACTGCCTCTGCAAGATATTTGGGATTCTTCTTGGTGCCACTACTCGGGCTCTTCATCGACTGGTGCGGTCACCGCCTCACCGTCCTTCTGGTCTGTGGGCTCTTATGCTTCCTTGCGATGTGCCTCGCAGCATTCGGCCCCACGGTTGCAGGGACTGCTTCCGCTTTTGGCATCTACGCTGTAGGATTCACATTGGGACCTACAGCTATTATTGACAGCATTCGGACAGCGATCTGGTACCAAGACACGTTTGGCACCGCGTATGCTATCAAAATTGTGGTCAACAACAGTATGAGCATCATCATACGCATCATTACTGGTGTGATTCAAGATGATGATGACAACTCATACGATCACGTCGTTATCGTCTACGTCATTTTGGCTGCAGGCGCTGTAGTCGTTGGCCTGACCCTCTTCGTCTGGAGCTTTTTCACTAATGATCTGCGGCGGCTGCAATGGTCCAGAAGGCAAAGACAACTCAAAGGAGAGCTGATCAACGCGCAGCGTGAGCAATATGAGACAGGAGAAAAGGCAAGCTTGAACAGAAAGGTGGGCACTGTTTTCTTCGCATTCCTCATCGTGTTGGTATTGGGCGGTTGGGCGAGCTATTTCTGGGGCGTAGCAACAAGCAACAACTCGTAGCATGTGTCTTCGCACTTCCTCGCTACGTTGGGATCTTCTGCCTACATTGATTGTCCAGCTAGTGCACGACCCACGACTCACACGCTTTTACTGTTACGAGCTACTGAACTACTAGACTCACGGGGGATGCCGCCAAATCAATCAGCGCGCGTGATGATAAGAAGGACTTTACTCTTGCTGTGTATAAGCACTGCTGTCATACTGCATCTTGAGACTACAATGATGTTGCACATGTTCACAGTTTGCATCGTGGGGTGGCTTACACTCAGCCTTGCGATTGAGATAGAAGTGCAAAGTACCAGATCGAAGGAGGCTGGATGACTTTGGGTTGCGCATCAATGGGTACTTATTGTGGGATTAATAGAGGAGGTGACATTTCCCACTTAGGCGCTAAAGTAGCTTTCAGCCAACCAGCCAACCTAATAGTCTTCTACAGAGCTATCTTGGCATTCCAATGTTACCGCTTCGAGGTTCTTCCTACGAGGTGTGTCAGTCTGTCTGTTGAGCAAAGTCTACGTATGCTTTCATCAATTCGAGCTCTGGAGAACGTGCGGCGCGACTAGAGGAGAACTATCTGTCTCCGGAAAGCTGCCCCTTGCTTTCCCAGCAGCGACGATCCGTTGTTGGTGGCCGCTGCTGTAGACGCCAGCCATTCAGCAAGAACTACTCGAAATCATTCTCACGATGTCAGATTCAGACCATTTCGATTGTGAGGAAGCAGAATATAGCGTTGTGCCAACCTCAGAGACTGAGAACCTTTGCCGGATCACCTCACGTGAGGCAACAGTCGTGGCGTTCAAGGGCTTCTTCAATTTCCTCGCCAAGATGTACATTAACACCGAAGATGTAGTCTCACCCCCTGAAAGCGGCGGCCGGATATCACATCTGGAAACATGAAGCATTTGAATAAGAACGATGAAGTTATTTCCCTCCTTCGCTACCTTCCCTATGTACGAGAGCCTACGGATGGGATTCAGATACATGGTCAGTACTTTCCAGAAAAGATAACCTTGCGTGAGCCATGACTGATGGTGGCGAGCAGCTGCTGAAGCATATGTCTTCGCTGATTTTTCCCCGTACGCTCAGCAAAAGGCGAGTGTGCCAGAGTCGTCGGCGAGGCTCGCAGAATCTGTCTATTGACTTCAAATCAAGCTCCATGGAAAAATAACCCATCCCATGTCATCGGCCTCGTGGAGTCGAAACATTACAAGATGTTCCTGTCCGCCTATCTTCGGGTGACATACTTATCTGCATCACTGCCACCATACCCTCCGATGTTTGATCGTGGCGTGGAACAGCAATTTGCGCCGGTTCGCGATGACCTTACACTTATTCCTCCCCTGAAGAGGCAAAATGGCGAGGAGCTGGTAGGGCTAGAGACTGTTGCTGGGCGATTGCGGAGTTCCTGGAGATCTTGAAGCACAATTTCGAAGAGCTCAATGCCATCCCTATGAGCAGAAAGATAGTAGAAGAGAGACAAGTGCTCGAACGTGACGACGAGGACGCCGCAGCGGCGAAAATGGTGTAGAATATTTTTCGTCAGCAGGGATGGCCCGACCTGGCAATGTACCAGAATAATCAGTACATGGACAGCGTTGAGAGGCAGATTGCGGATCATTTCCCTGGTAGATGTTTCTTTAGACTTCAATGTAATAGTGAGCTAAGCTTCGACGCGATCTGATCGAGATTGCATCAGCACGACAGGACGAGACTACTTACATATCGTCTGGAGTGCCTTCCGCCTATCGACTTTGTTCAACGGAAATGCCCTCTATCACTCATTGGAGAAGAACGGTAGTATGTAAATGTGACTGATTTATCAAATGGCACTCATTACTGCCAAATGTGTGAAATTCGCCTCCGGTATCAAAGCCTTTGCACAAGGTGACTTGAGCTGTAAGAAACTATCGAGGAGCATGCGCTCTCGGGTTCGCTAAATAATCGAGTTCACGGCACCGGCGGCCAAGCCAGTCACAGCAGCCATCCACGCGGGCAAGGTCTTAGCTCAGTTGAACCAGCGTTCTGCTGATCCACGCTTAGGCCGTCAGTGAACTCGAGACTTGTAGCATGGATTCAGACACTAATTCTGCTGAGTGCAGCTCACTCGCAGTAATGTGCGCGTCTGCATAGGGTCTCGCCCTTTGATCCTTAGATTTAGTGTGTTCGAGCTGGAGAACGCCCAATCACGAAGCTGGAGGGCATTCTTTCGAAACAGCAGAGAATTACTTGGCTCAGCAAGAAAGACGCTGTGCTTCCGTGAGATATGTATTCGTGCTCTAGTCAGCGGGATACTGCCGTGGAAAGCCCTCGACACGACGATCCGTACGGAAAAACTTGCCGCAGTCAAGCTCCGAGCGGGCAAGGTATTTAGTAATGGCAGATGGTCCGGAAATGATCGACACCGTCCTTGGTTCTGTGTTTTCAACCATCTCAAAGGGAGCTCAAACGGCAATATGGTTAGATGCAACCCAGATCGTTATGCAGTTGCCATGGCGGAGCATGCATGAAGCGTTACTTCCTCGCGCATCTTGATCATGATGTAGGATCAATACGTCTCAAAAGTGCGAATCTCGTAGCTGTCCCGATTCGGCATCGTATTTGCCTTACACATTCACGCTACCGCACAAGTGAGACTTTAGTCAAAGGCTCGTGTTTGCTTCCACTTTCACCCGGCCCTCAAGTTTTCCACTCGACGGCGAGATAATCTGCTTCCAAAAGCTTTACACGCCGCAGAAACAATTGTCCCAAAAGAAGGCATCGTCATGGAAGTTAGCTCGCTCGGAAAGACTCCCTTTCGTCGCTCCCTAGTCCTGCCTGTTCCGATGCCAGTATTCCACGCGCAGCCTAACAATAAGGAGAAACCGACTGCCCAGAAGATGTTCCTGGCGAAATCAGGCATCTGATTTGCACATGTGGTGCATATCTGACCTCGATCCCAATTGCCGTCGCTGGTTCGTTCGCGAAGTCTCCGGCAGTTCAGGTGAGAGTGAAAAGTGAAGCGAGTGCGCGTGAAAAGCCGCGCTAGTGACGTTCGCAACGCGCCAGCTGCAACTAATTTGCCCATTCATCTTCGCTTTGGATGTTCCCTTCTCAACTGAGACAAGTTCAGCGGACAATCCTCGCACCGCAGTCCTCGACTTTGGCAGGCCCGGAACGCGACGTCAGCACAAAGTCAACGGGCAACATGACCGACAGGAACGGCACAGAAGACATTGCTTCCGACGGTGACATCATTCTGGTCGTCGGCGCTGAGAAGAGCAGGGACCAAAAGAAGTTCCGAGTTTCCTCGCAGGCCCTCAGCTCGGCATCACCTGTCTTCAAAGCGATGTGCGGGCCACACTTCCGCGAAGGACAGCAGCTACTGAACGACAAAAAGCCCGTGGAGATACCGCTGCCCGAAGATAAACCAGGTGGTGTGCGCCTAATGTGTCAATTGCTTCATCGACAGACGTTCGACCTTGACGACGGCGACCTGTGTCACATTGTCAGAATCCGTGATGCTGTCGTTGCACTCCGGAAGTTTCTGGTCCTCGACCTTCTATTCTGGCAGATGAGTGGCTTGCTGTACCATTGGCTCTGGATAAACGATAAAGAAGACGATATCTGGTTTGTGATAGAAGCCGTGGCTGCAGCCTACTTGCTCGACGATGGTGGCGCCTTCCAGAAAGCTACAGCTCAGCTCATCAACAACTGCAAGGACGGAGTGGCGGAACTGCTGGATGATCCAACCATAGACATCATTCCGGTGCGTGTGCTACGTAAGTACTAATGCATGTGTCTGTGTTCAAGAAACCCTAGTGCTAACTCGAAACCACAGTCATCATAGAATGGCGACGAGCGAAGGCACATGCCAATTCATCGCAAGCTTCGTTGAGCAAAGGGCCGTGTTTGCTGTGTTGCAAGAGTGGTGCGCAACAGCGCAGCTCATGTGAGTGCGACGATGATTAGTCGCTCGATTGGGTTTTGTCGCCATGCAAACAGCAGCCCAGCAGAACGAACGTGGGCTCCCAGCACACTGTGACTCTGTCCTTTTCGGTGCTTGCTTCGGAGGAAGTAAACAGAGCCATTGGGGACAACGCAGTGAAGCTGGACAATGTCCTAAGAGACAAAGAAGACGTTGCATTGGTGGAAAGGAGCAAAACGCACAGCAGCCAGCTGATATCACACTTCAGAAGCAGCACGACTACGAGAAGGAACGAAATCCGGCCGGTGCGCGGCGCTGTAAGCACAGCGCTTTCAACATTGAGTTACATCAATGTTCCAAAAACAAAAAGAAGCCACCAAACCCCTCCCTCCCCAAACCCAACCTCACAATCCAAATCTCCAATCCCACCACTCCTCAACCCCATCTCCCCACCTTTCCCTCCATCGCCCTTTCCCTCCCCATCCCATCAATCCTCCAACTCCAATCCCAAACCCTCAAGTCATCAACCACTGACGCGCACTCCAACGCAGCAAAATCCACCAATCCTCCCTCTCCTCTCCACCCTCTCTACCGCCTTTGAATCAACAAAAGCAAAAACCAAGGAACAAAACCCAGCGCAAACCCTCCAAACCGAATCATCAAGATCAAATTCATCCTTATTACTACACAGCCCAAAAGAAACCCCCCAAACGGACCAAATTTCCAATTCTCCTCCTCCGCAGCAGGGAAGGGGAAAAAAAAGGCACTTACCCAGTAACAAGAACAAACAAACAAACAAAGACATGATCTTCACACTCCACACAACCCAACAACCAGATCAAATTCCACAATACCAAAAGAATTCACTTCAATCTTTCATTTTTGCGATTCATTCCATTTATCCATCCAACTCTACTCTGTCCGTCTGTCTGTCTGTCTGTACTTCCATCCATCCATCCATCCATAAAAACACCACTTCCCTCAAACCACATAGCTTCAACTGGAAGCGAAGACCAAAATTTCTTCTAGGTCTGTCTGATCATACCCATCAATCCCTTCCCAAAACCAAAAAAACCAAAAAAAAAACACACCCGCTCAAACGCAGCAAGTCTTATATCTCATCATCACCATCATGATGATGAAGAACAGCAACGACCTCCTCGCTGCCAAACATGCACATCGCTTCCAGAACTTCAACCAGCAAATAGCACACATCTATCCTCTCTGCTGTTGCGGCTGCTGCGGCTGCTGCAGAACACGCGTAGCAAAAAGCGTCCGCTCATCCAAACTCGAATACCCCGAATCATCACCACCCTCCTGGACTCGGACCCGCACAATCGAAAGTCTCGATTCGCGATGTCTCGGGTGTTCCGGCAAGAAGGGAACGACGGCTTCGACGTGATGGTTTTCGCCGCTCTTTCTCCGATTGATAAAGAAGGCCTGAACCGTGCCGATCAGCGCGACGAGCGCAGAAGCCCACCACGCAATGGCGGTGAGATCCATCTTCATGCCGAGGCTGTAGAGATAACCCGCAACAGGCGAAGCCATGCACCGGGCACCTGCGCCGACGGAAGCGGCCAAGCCGTTGATTTTGCCGAAACAGCGAGGGCTGGGGGAGGCTTCTTTGATGAGGATGAGGAGGACGGGGTATGCGATGATGGAGAAGAAGTTGCGCACGGACAGGGCGGCGTAGATGCCGGGATAGAGCCATTTCTCCGGGAGCAAAGCCAGGTAGGGGACGATGAAGTATGCAAGAGGGTGTCCGATTGCAGTCATCATGAATGTCTTCCATGAGCCAAGCCAAGTGACAACGAGGGGGAAAATCAACGCTTGCACCACAAGTGCGATGATACCGTTGAAGCTGAGAATGACGCCCGTATCTCGCACACTCAAGCCCAGTCCACCTGCCAATGAGCCATATGGTGAGGAAGGCGCCGCAAGCATGGCTCTCATGATTCGGCCTCCGGAAGGCACGCGTTCATCTTGGAAGAAGATGGGCATCAAGTGATCGTACGTCATCGAGTGGTAGGTGAAGATTCCCAATGCCATCGTCAGCATGATGACGCGCCGCGTGAAGACCTTGCGCTCGTCTGTGCGGCTGTTCTGACTTGGTGTGCGACTTGTGCCGTCGGCTTTGATGTCCCACTCTTCTTCCACCACTTCCTCATCCACAGCATTGAACGTGCCGTAACTCTCATGTGACAAGTTCGCTCCAGATGTGGTCAAGCCCGCCTGAGCTGGTAGCATTGGGGTTTCCGCGTCAGTCTGGTCCAGATCCTGCGGTGTGCTCCACGGCTGCATGTCGGGATGAGTCTCCATCAGCAAACAGTAGCCAGCAACGACAGAGATGAGCATGAGGCCGGAGCAGATCAAATTGGGCAGCAGGTATGGGAACTTGTCGAACAGGCCGCCTTTGTCAAAGTATTTTGGGAAGTTGTCGACGGGCTCAGCGAAGAGACCACCGATCGAGGGGCCGAGGATGGTACCGACGCTCCACACAAAAGGCATGACAGCGTAAGCCTTGGCTGTTTTCTCATCAGTCATCTCATCATCCGCCAACGTCTTCCCACTTACGTTCGTGCTTGGGGTTGACGACGATTTCGCCGACCATGGTCTGAATGACGCCTACATTGCCATTGAGCGCGCCCGCAAGGCAACGACCAAGCAAAGCAATCCAGAAGTTGGGAGCGAAGCCTACCACGAGGAGAGAAGCGATGGTGCCAATGCATCCCATGAGGACGACGGGCCGCCGACCATACCTGTCACTCATTCCACCCCAGAAGCTGACCGCTTAGCTCGAAGGTGTACATTTTGGGGGACAGAGGCACGCAGGACTCACTAGCAGAAGAGGGTCTCGGTGAGAGACATGGCGGAGATGAGGATGCCGGCGTAGAAGGAGGCATTGCTCTTGTCGCCGACATTGAAGTGGAGGACGAGCTTCCAGGCCCAGGGAAAGATGGAGGTGATGGCAATGGGCTCCGACAGCCGCACGAGTGCTGGGGTATGTCAGAATGGAAGGTGCAGTGGCGGTGCAAAGATAGAGGGAGGGAAGGGCATACCGAGCAGGAAGAGCTGAGTGGTGGGAAACTTGTTGGGATCTCGAGGCGAGGCGGTTCTTGTGTGTGTTAATACCATACTGGAACGACCCGGCTCCAATCTTACGTCGGCCCTCACACACCCCAGACCAGAAGCGACACAGATGGGGGCGTGGTTTGGCAGGTCGTCGTGCGGGAGTGGCGGTCGTCGGTTGTCGGTTGTTGGTGGTGGTCGCTGCGTGTGAGAAGAAGAATGGAAAACGTGGTCGCCGCCGACGCAATGAATGTCGCGACTCGGACGTCAGTCGATGCGTCGTAAAGGTTATCGGAATCGCGGGAGGAGTGAGGAAAGCGTTGGAGTCAGTGGTCGAATGGGGCGAAGAAGAAGTCCAGCAAGTGGTGGCGGCGGCGGCGGCACAAGAAGATAAACGGATGGGCTTTCTGGCTTAGCGTATGTGGGGAAGTAAGTGTTGCAGCAGATCACACGACGACGATGACCGCCGAATGGAGAAGCTTCGTGAAGACACATTGCTGCATCTTCTACACCGTCTTTTCACCTGCAACTGCACCGGGACTTGCTTCCACGGCAGGGCGACGAATGTGTGTCTCAGTGCATGTTTGCGACACTTTTTCACTTTTTGCATTTCTCGCTAATCGTTCCTCGACGGAAACGGAGGCAGGTCCAATCGAGATGCGCGCCAAGCCTGCAGCTAGTGACGCTCCCGCATCGTCACATGAATCTGTCCGCGGCATTTATCGCCGATGTTTTTAAAGAGCCGCCTACAGTTCGCCGCAACCGAGTAGCATCATCACCTTCGGAATCTAGTATCGTAGTGCGCCTAGTTACTAGTATACAGAAGACGCAAGGGATGTAGTACGGCCAGGCCAGCTATACAGCGCCTTGGCGCAGCCGAAGGCAATTCCGTTTAGACTAAAGCAGCGTTCCAAGTGTCGTGATTTGTCGAAAGCCCTGCTCACGGACGTCCGACATTACAAGAATTACCTTTCCGCTGCGTCAAGATGCTGTGCCGCCAAGCCCCGGGCCGGAGACGGACTAACTAAACGCCGCACCCACCACGTGACCTTCAGCCTTTCGCCTCACGGGCGGTCCTTTCGCCTCACGGGCGGCGAAGGAGACTTTATCTTCAGACTTTGTCTTACCTCACAGCTTTTCGTTCCTGATAGAAGGCCCCTTCCAGAAGGAATTTAGGACAACAGGTGTCATCGGCTAGAGAAATTGGCAGCGGACCCATCTCATTACCTAGTCGAGACTCTTGCATATAAGATGCCTGGACCGCAGCATCAAGCGCTGGCCCTCATACCGGCAACGACGTCGAAGTGAAATCCAAACTCCCCGTCTTCGCACTCGTTGCTTTCACGCAAGCCTTGACAGAGTCTCCCAGCAAAGGCTCCTCCCTCAACTACACCACGACCCTAAACGGCTTGAACCTCTTGTCGGCATCTGCTCATGATGTTGCGCTGGCACTTGACTCTGGCGCCTTTTCATCGCTGGACTTGGTCAACGCGTACATGAGCAGGATCCAAGCCAATGACCAAGCGGGTGCGTGATTTCGCTTTTTTCCTCGAAAGAGCAAGCACGCAACTGACGAGAGCAAGGCCTTCAATTACGCTCTATCATTGAAGTGGCCCCGACGGCTCGAGATATTGCTCGTCAGCTGGACGAGCAACGCCGCAATGGTAAAACCCTTGGTTCATTGCGCGGCATTCCCATCGTGGTGAAAGATAATGAGAGATGGCACGCTTGTTCTCGCAATCAGTCATTGATGCCCTTTAGATTACAACACCGACACTGCGCTGGGCATGAATACAACTGCCAGCTCGTATTTTCTGTACGAATCGCAAGCCAAAGATGATGCGTTTGTCATCGACAAACTCCAAGCCGCTGGAGTTATCATCCTGGGGAAGGTCAACCTGAACGAGGTACGTCCTCGAGCCCACAACGATCTGTGCTGCATGCTGACTACAAAGTTCGCCGGCCAACGCGGTATCGCAAACTCTTCTGGGTGGAGCGCAGTGGGTGGACAATGTCAGTCGGCCTATGTTTTGGGGGGCTTTGAGGCCGGAGGTGACCCCAGCGGCAGCTCCGGCGGCTCAGCCGTTGCAGTTTCAGCCGGCTTTGCAGCAGCATCATTGGGCTCTGACACTGAGGGAAGCATCGTTTCCCCAGCTAACCGAGCGGCGCTGTATGGCTTGCGTCCATCGACAGGCATAACCAGCAGGACGGGAGTTGTCCCAATATCAAGCACCCAGGACACCACTGGTCCCCTTGCGAAGTCTTCCTGGGGTATTGCTGCCCTGCTGGAAGTCATGGCGGTCCGCGGTCCGCGATCCGAATGATACTTATGCTCTGGCTGCAGAGCCTTACCGACGGGGCAATTATACTCAATTCTTGAGCAAAGATGGGCTCGCTGGGCTCCGCATTGGTATACCACGAGAGCCGTTCTGGAACCAAACATTCCAGGGCTACAGACCCGAGATCAATGCTGGGCTCGAGGCGACTTTCAGCCGCTTGCGACAATTGGGAGCTGTCATCATCGATCCCATCAGGTTTCCGAACGCGGAACGCTGGAAGTACTCATTTCCAGGAGGTGCGGACCGAGTGAATGATGCAGTGATAATTATTCGTCAGTACTTCTCGTAATCGGCAAGTCCAGAGCTGACAGATCACACAGAGCACGATTTGAAAGAAGATATGGCGGACTACTTGACCACGCAGCGGGTGAACACATCCGGCGTGGAGACCCTCCGTGACATTATCAACTTCAATGATGCCCACGCCGACCTTGAGATGCCTCCTGGCCAGTGCTGCCAAGATTCTTTCGTGGCCGCGAATGAAGTCAACTATCGCAACGCTTCAGCGGAATACTGGCTAGCGAAGTACCGTCAACAACAGCTGAACGAGGAAGGAATCGAATGGGCATTTCGAGAACACGATCTTGACCTACTCCTGGTACCCACGGAAGGAGGCGCTTCTCGACTTGGCGCGGTCGGCCGATGTCCCGTGGGTACTGTCCCTATCGGCTACGATCACATCAACCTCCCGTACGGAATGGCTTTCGTCGGCAAGCGCTATGATGAGCCTACGGTCCTTCGCGCCATGTCCGGTTACGAAGCGAACTTCGAGCCACGGCTTCCTCCGCCGACATTGGATTAGACGATGGCCGAGTCGATCGATGCTCTCTGAATAGAGCTTTGGCCGGTGTTTGTCGTTGACTGTGACGAACAGTCGTGCCGAGTTCGGATCAAGCATAAAGCAACCAGCGTCAAGCTGACACCGAAGGTTTGCCAAAGACACAGCTCACATTCACGCACACATTTCTCAGATCCGCGGCTGCGGCACAACCTTTCTCCGGACATCTGGACGACAAGGCATGCTTGGGACCACCCCGAAGCGCTTGGTATGTGTGCTGCGCGCGCACATGCTAACTACACCTCTTCACTCGGTCCCATGGCTTTCTTTCGGCGACCATATCTCGTAGACAGCGACAGCGGCTGCATATCTTCTTTCAATGGTCCTCAGCGATTGCGCGGCTTCGAAACATGTTCAAAAATCAGCGTGTTTGAAAGCCATCTTACCATCCGAGATTTGAGGTCAACCAAATGACCGGACGGGAGACCTTTGAGAGATTTTTGTATAGCGGAACTTGAGCCGCAAATGATCGGATGGGCATCCGAGACCACGGCATAGTGGGTAGCTCCTAGACACCCTTGTCGTCCGTCGATGGGCGAATCGCCTTACCATACTGCTAGGCCGGAAAATACGTCCTTCTATCAATGCCAACCGTCTTCTGGAGCTTCTTCGATTGAGTAACCTTAATGCCGTTCAACTCGAAGGTATCCGGATGAGAAAAAGTTAGAATAACTAGGGCTGTGCTCACAGAGAACGATTGCGACTTCAAGGCTAGATAGGTCAAGCCACGACGACACGCTCGGTGCCATAGCGAGGCGATACGATGAGGACAAGGTAATGGGAAAGAGACGGAATAATTCGATGGGCTCTACATATAAAACGCATCTCCCGTTGCGATACGCGAACCAGCCCCTGGCGCCGATGAATATGCCGACTGGGTGCGCAGTGTTTGCCAGATGAGGTGTTGGTGACCATGGCACTTGGTACCGTTCACCCATCACACGAGTCTGGTATCACATGCGCGACCGACTGACAAATTGAACACCAAGACTGCCGGAACAACAATTTGCTAAACACTTTGGGAGTGCAGTGTATGTACTTAAGGTTGGAAACCCCCATCACACGGCTGAACCGGAAGGGGTGGCAGAACGTTTGAACCCGTGAATTTGCTGATAGTCTGGTAGGGCTCAACCCCCTTCAGAACTGACAGGGGTTTCCGACATTGTGTCCATGCACTGCAGACTGCCGCCCGTACGTGACAAGGTCCATTCGATGTCGCTTGGACATGAGGACCTGTGCGAGCAGAATCGACCGTACCCACAACAGCTGTCGTAGACGGAGGTCAAATTAGAGGCCCAATTTCCGGTACAAGCTGCTTCCTAGATTGTCGTACAACGACTGCCGAAAAAACTCTCTACTCTGGGCTCGGACGAGGCCTGACTCTTGCCTGGGATGTTCTGCCCGCATCCTTGCTACTTCTATTCAGACTCTCCGGGCTGATAGTCCTTGCTCACGGAGAAGAATTTCATCATAAAGGTCGAGCGAGTCTTTACTTCACCCAATCCTCTGTCTCTCAAAACATTTCACTACGATTCTTCACATCCTATATTACGATCAAGACCACAATCTTCTCTACGTTAATATGCCTTTTGCTAGCAAACACCGAGTTCGGTAGCGCCGTATGCAATGACGTATGTAAATGCTGCCAAGTCTGGATATCGGTAGGTTGCTAATAAAATTCCTTCGGGAGTAAGAGCTAAGTTGCTATTAGACTGGTCCGGGTAAGGGATATAATATTAATGGATACACACATACGAACGCGGACGGGACCTGTTTCTGTGAGGAGTTCGCACGAGGCTGTCGCTATTGTACAGGATGACCTACTGCTAGCTGAAGGCATGGAGCTGTCCCTTCTTAGCAGTCTCACGGGATCCTAATTAGGAGTTGTCAAGACATCTCAGAATCTTCGAGCCCAACACGAAGGCCACGACGACGTTCTAAACGAAGGGCATTGTCGAGGAACCCAATGTTGTGTGGCTAGCCTTGAAAATCAGTCAGCTTTACTTTGCCGCAAGCAAAACACATTCTGCAGCATGTAGGATTTTATATATGGATGGAGTCCCAACAAGCCGTAAGCGACCGCCATCGCGAAGTAGTATGCCGGATCACGCAAACCAATCATCTTGTCGCAGACTAAGGGACTAAGCTGCTGGCATGTCCGCATGAATATTACGCTTGATCTTAAAAAGCTAACGTGTTTGATAAGCATCCTGATCAGATAGGCATCCTGATTAGGCCAAATTAGGCCAAAATCTGAAATTTTAAAAACGTAATAACGCGACGATACGAAGGGATATAGCTTAAATATTATTTCTATATAGTCTTT
>ANSM01004528.1:0-24384 GCA_000347735.1 Cercospora canescens BHU | reverse complement strand
GACGACGGCGCCACACGTCGATTGAAGCGGCTCGTCCCACGCGAGCGACCCCATTCACCAACAACTCCCTGCGCAGACGTCAGCAAGTGAAAAAGAATCCATGTGCGCGCTGCACAATGTCCAGACTCCTGGCCGTGGACTTGAATATTTTCCTTGAGCCGCCAGTTTCCTGAGAGTCGTCTTTCGGTAGATCTGCAATACACGAAAATCACCACAGACCCACCGTTTGGCAAGCCCCGCGCTCGCCGACACTCAGGAAACAGCGGCTCTCGGACTTTCTGTCCTTTGTTCGGGCGCCTGCTTGTTTCTGGTTATCGCTACATCTGGCACAATGGCTTCTACCATGGCATCGGGATCAGCAGAAGTCAAGAAGGAAAAGCTGTCCTTTGCAAAGGTCCGATATGACTTTTGCGTCACACAATGCTCAAAATTGAAGCTGACCAGATGGGAACAGATTGCCGCTGCTGGAATTAAGGCGCCAACCACACCCAAGCATTCCAAAAGCAATTCTTCCACGAATCCCAAACACGAGATATCTTCCGCGCCGCCAGACGGCGCGACTGTCACTCCCTCCAATGGAATCGCATTACCTCAGAGCGTGCTCAAGCCAAAGAAGCTCATTCAGCTTGCTTCGCGTGATAATAAAACCTTTTCCGTGACCTCTTCTCCTGGACCGCAAGTTCGAGTTCAGATGCCGGACAGAGAAAGATCTCAGTCCGCCGAAGCATTCTCTGTGCATGCGGATGACGGGTCCTCGAGCGATTCCAATAAGCCTCCAAGTATGGACGGCAAAAGCGTCGCTTCGGGCACCACATTCAATGCGTTAGACGAGAAAGAGTCTCTCCGCCCTGACGATAGCGCCAGTGTCAAGGCTGGCGAGGATGAGGATCTGTACTCTGCGCCTGGTTCCGGAATGCCTTCACGCATCGGCTCTGATGATGGCGTCCGAGCTTTTCGCGATCAACTCCGCGAGATCTCTGCCATGGAACCGACGAGACGGGACGGCCCTGTACCCACGTATGGAGCTGCAGCAAGAGGCGTACTATACGTACCACCTCAAGGACCTGGGATCGGCTTGGTGCCTGGCGGCGCGCGCAATGGCACCATCACAAACCCCACACTCGAATGTCCACCGGACCAAAAGCTTTTAGAGGCACTCGAGAATCCTCGAGATCGTGTATGGGTTTTGAAATTGGAACAAGACGTGATTGATTTTGTCAAAGACGCAAAGGAGTCTTCTCTCACTCTCCCGCAATGTCACTCCTTCTACCGGCTGCTTGCGCATAAAATGGCAGATTACTACATGCTCGGCCACCTCATCGACGACAACTCCGCAGCGGTTCGACTTTACAAGACCCCCAACTGCAGGATACCACCTCCTTTGACCGGCATCACTGCATCTTCAACCGCAGCTAGTACACCGCCTCCTACCGCGCCCGCGATGAAAATCTTAAGGCGTGGCGATCGAGATGCGCCGGCTATCGCCAACGGCTCAGGGATACCTTCTAAGAATGGGTCTGAGAATGGCGAGAGCGGCGATGAGAAGAAGAAAGGCCCGCAGACGCGCGAAGAGCGAGAGGCGAGATATGAAGCCGCTCGATTACGGATTATGGGCTCCGCAAAGCCCACAGAGTCCCCCGAAACGCCCAAGGATAAGCAAGATTCGAGGTCGAGCTCAGCAGTTGGCAAGAAGAGCAAGAAGAAAGCTCGAGCAGACGATGACGATGGCTTCGAAGCACGATCTGCATACAGTAACTATTTCACCGCATCTTTCGGGTCAGATGGAATTTCTACACCTGCTTACGGTTTCTCGGGGGCCACTGAACAATCAGCAAGCCAATTCCAAACAATCTACGGCCAACAGTCACAGGCTGGTCCGTATTCTCAAATGCCCGTGTCGACGGCCGGCGCTCAGCAGTGGAGCCAACAGCCCTACCAGAACCTTGATCCTACTCAGGTGTGGGCGCAAGGTCAGGCAGGCGCGTATGATCTAGCTTCCGACTTTCAACGCATGTCGTTTCAGAACCAGGCACCATCTCAGCAGGGTCATAACATGACGTATGGGCAGGGCTATGGGTCGAACTATGGGCAGCAGTACTATCCGCCGCAGCAAGCTTGGCAACAACAGCAGTACAACGTCCCTACGCAAGGTGCGCAAGCAGGCTATCCTTACACAGCAAGCTTTGCTACGCCGACCAGCTCGGCAGCTGAGCCTTATCAGTATGGCCAGCTCCCGAGCCAAGCGTTCCCAGGCCGTCCTGCAAACTCCAACGAGCACCCGCTTCCTGGCAGTTACAAAGGCAAGAACTTCAATCCTCAAAGTCAGACCTTTGTGCCGGGGCAGACGAATGGCAGCCCTGTCACGCCTCATGGTGCGCCCAGTACTCCTGGAAGTTTCCGTCAGCAATTCCAGCCACAATCTCCTGGACAGCTTTTCCGCCATACTTCTGCTCAATCGCAGGCATCCTCATTTGGTTCGCCAATTCAGCAGCCGCCACATTCGGTGCCGCACCTCGCGCCCAATCAGCCTCTCAAGCACCCACTACCGCAAGGTCCCGTCTTCCCTCGGCAGTCCTCGCCCAACGTTCCACTGCCGGCCAAGCCCGGCTCTGGGCAATCATTTCCGACGCAGATAGTACCGCAGGCGCCGACGCATGTTGTGCAGTCGCAAAGTCTGCTTGCTAAGTGGGGCACGCCTTCGTCACTGCCTGCAAAGCCGCCGCCGTCGAGAGAGCCATATGATGGTGCAAAGATCTCTCAAATTCAGCGGCAACCATTCAACGCCGCCGCAGCAGCTCGCCAATCTGGCGGATTCCCGGCGTACTCGATGCCACCAGGGAACTTGATCAATGGTGCTGGTCCATACAAGGGTTAGTGCACTTGTCAATGCAGTATCAGGGCCAGCAAACGACTGTTCCTTCCATGTGGCCGACGATGATGACTTGCGAATGAAACGTTAGCTATGGAATGACATGAGATAGCATTACGAATGAATCGATATTGACGGCGGTGTTTCTCATTTTCGCCAACAGATCTTGTGGTCATTGATTCGAGGATAGCGTGGCCGTCAATTCTTTCCCAGAGTTCTGCACTGGCTTTCTCCCAGTCACCATGCCTCAATTGATCGTAGGGCGGTAGACATACTGACAGCCACGACATACCACGCGACTAGACAAGCTGGACAAAGGACAAGATCTCAAAGCACTCCGGCCGGAAAGATCACCCAAAGCCATGCACTCCCATGCCATCCTTCCTTTGTTGGAACAGAACATAGCGCTCTGTCCCAAGTGACAAAAGCGGTGGAGTGGCTCGAATTCATGCATTGTTCTCGCCCCTACCGCGTCGAGGGAGAGCAGGACTCGTGGGATTAAAACCGCATCCGTGGCCTTCCAGAGTCCTTTCCCATATTCTCGCAATCACGATCGAACCCCGATCGCCCAGAACTAAACTAACACACCACCTGACATCGCTCGACGCCGCAAAACTCCAGACGATCCACAATGTGCAAACAATACCATTACCTCTGGCACTGCGGCCACGCCGGCAAACTCCTCATCGAATACTGCGCTGACGCCCCTTCCCTCCCCTCTTCCGATCAACCGCCTTGTCCCGCCATCAGAACTTTCCCCACCGAAGGCCGGGCGCAGGCTTTCTGTTGTACGGAGGCGTGCTGTCGGAAGCAGTTGCAGGAGGTCAAAGTGAAGAGTGACCAGGCGAAGAGGAGTCTGGAGAAGGCGAAGGGGAAGCAGGAGGCGAAGGCCAGAGAGATGGGAGGTGCTGCTGGGGTGCTGGGGAGGAAGTTGGGACGTCAGGAGGGGGAGATTTGGGAGTTGAAGGAGCGGTACGCGATGAGTTTGAGGGGGTTGGAGAGGGAGGAGAGGAAGCACGCGGAGTGTAAGGTGAAGAGGGGTTAGGTTTGCGGTCGGCGTGAATGCGTGGCTCGGATCTTGGCTTCTCTGTACAATTGTCGACGTTTGTAGCTTGGATTAGTATGTGATATTCACTTAGATCAATTGTGTACTGGGACTGACTTGTTCGGTGTTTACACCCAAAGCTGTTGTACACGGGATGTGGTGCATTGCGGGCGGTCTGTCTTGGCGTGCTCGCGTTTCAGTTGAACTTTCTGACTTCACGATGTCGCAACTCTAATTCGCGCACGACCGTCCTGCTTTCGAAGCGTATAGACAGACTATCTATCTCATCATGGCGCTGCAGGAGGAGACAGCGGGTGGTGGGCATTGCAATTGCCCCTGTCGATGCAAAGAGACGGGCATTTGCGACAGGTAGGAAACGATGGATCTAACTATTTGCTCTTAACCGCTTTGCCTCAAGATCTGCGCTTCGCCGGCAGAGCAGTTGCTGCTCACTGGCAATAGGCACCGTTCGAAATTCATGGCGCCCACAAACGACACCATTCTAGTCACCGGCGGCACTGGTATGAGCACATGAGCGCGACGACTATGATAATGGAATGACTGAGAAGTAGGCTTCGTGGCCTTGTACTGCATACTCCAAGCCATCCAGGCGGGATACACGGTGCACGCGACCATACGATCTCGAGATCGCGTCGACCGAGTCCGCCAATCGCTCCGGAACGGAGGGGCTTCTTTGCCCCAGGTCAAGAATGTCAAGTTCTTCGAAGCAGACCTATTGAAGGACGAAGGCTGGGAGGGCGCGTGTCAGGGTTGTGGATATGTGCTGCACGTAGCCTCGCCGGTTCCCAGAGCGGACCCGAAGAATGAGAGCGATCTGATAGTTCCAGCGCGCGACGGGACGCTTCGGGTGTTGCGCGCTGCGAAGAAGGTGGGAACTGTGAAGAAAGTCGTCCTCACTGGTTCAGCTACTGCCGTGATCAGCGGGCATAGCGTCAAACCTGCTGGACAGACGTGGAATGAGGAGGATTGGACAAATTTGGACAACCGCAAGGTGTCCGTTTCCGCCTATGCGAAAAGCAAAACGCTCGCGGAACGGGCGGCTTGGGATTTCATCGAGAAGGACGGAAATGGCATGCAGCTAGCAGTGATCCACCCACATCTTGTCCTGGGACCAATCCTTGATGCGCATGTCCCCGGCAGCGTCGAACTGCCCATGCTCTTGCTCAATGGCAAGTTTCCGGGCATTCCGCACCTGCCCATCAGCGTGGTCGATGTTCGCGATGTGGCCGACTTACATCTTCGCGCCATGATTCACCCAGGTGCTGCGGGACAGCGCTTCTTGGCGACTTCGGACGACCAAGTCGTCTGGGTGCAGGAGATGGTCGACATACTGCGAGAAGGGCTCCCAGAAGCAGAGACCAAAAGGTTGCCGACCAGGGCATTGCCTACCCTGCTCCTCAAAGTTATTGGCGTTTTCGATGCGACGACGAGGTTGATTGTGCCCTTTCTGGGGAACGTGATGCCGATTTCCAATGCGAAGGCCAAGAGTGTACTGGACTGGCAGCCGAGGACGGCGAAAGATGCGTTACTCGCATCTGCAGAGAGTCTGAAGAAGCACGGCAAAGTCTAGACTGATGAGGCCATCGGCGGAGGAGCTAGGTATGCGGGAAGATGGACTCATAGCATAAGATTGCTTCTTACCTGCTGACAGGAGTTGTACAACTAGTATATGGTATCAGAGATCATTATTCTGTCATCATTCTCATACGCGCCACCCCAGGCCTTTCTGTCCGCCATTCGGTACAGGTCCCCACTGCCACTTCGGGCTCGCCTCTTCATTCTCGAACTTGAATCCGGGCGCGAGGATCTTGTGCTTCTTTCCATACTTCGTCTCGAATTCTACGAAGCGCTCCTCCTGTGCCAGCACGTCCGAGTTCTTCTCCCATGCCTGGATCATGATGTCGAGCAAATCGGTCACCATGTGGTGTGGCCGCATGTCGTCAAACTTGTAGGTCTCCTGGATCTTAGCGACAGTCTCCTTGCCATAGAGTCCGAACTCCGGCACAAGCTGCTGTGTATCCATCGCCATCAGAGAGACGTGGGCGTGGTAGCTTCCCCCTTTTGTCGCACGATCTCGGATGCTGAGAAGTGTGACCAATGTTCCAATGGCTCCTGTCAGCATGTCTGCGATGGGTAGTGAAGGCAGCACGCCTGTCCCTTCTGGCAGGCCGTATGCTACGCCGTTCACATACGAGCATCCTGACCCGCAATCTGCGATTTGCTGGTATCCGGGGCGCTCCGCATAGCATCCGTCTGGTCCGTAGCAGTTCAGGTCCACGTAGACGGCTCCTTTGTTCCGCTTTCTGGCTCCCTCGACGATATCCTCCAGGCCGAACCCTTTTCGTTCTAGCGACTTGAGACGGAAGCCCTGCACGACGACATCGGCGTCTTTGATGAGCTCTTGCAACTCCGCGCGGTCTTTGGAGCTGTTCAGGTCGATGTCTGCTACTCGCTTGCCGGCTTGTAGCGTCACGATCAAGAATCCCAGATCAGGCAGGTTGGGTGATTGGACTCGAATCACGTCCGCGCCGAGTGCCGCGAGGTATGTACCTACTGCTGGACCGGCAATGACACGTGAGAACTCGACTACTTTGATTCCGGCCAGTGGTCGCTTGTCTTGGACGTTCTGTGGCAACGGGACAGCAGGCAATTGTTCCGAACCTTTGACTTGGCGATAATTGATTGTGGGATGTTTGGCCAGAGCTTCCCCGTAAGAAGTCTCATTCCAGGCTTTTGGTGATAGGACCGTTTGCCCGCAGAACCCTTTCTCCACGCAGATGTGTTCGAGCTCGCGCGCGGACATGGACATGGTCACCGATCTGATTTTCTCGTAAGCCTGCTCGTTGGTCGTGATGCTGGCGTCGTCGGCGTCGAGCCCGAACGCGGATAAGAAGCCCTTGGGATCGAGAGACGAGAGGATTTGGAACCACTGTTGATGGCCGTTTTCGTCCTTTGAGCCAGTCGGGTAGATACTCCAGCTTCGGAACCGCATGGGGGTTTTGGAGATGATCCCTTTGTCCACGTCGACGGAAGATGCTTGCTGTACGATCTGGTTCTTCTGAATTGCTTTCCAGTCTTGGCCGTCTACGGTCACAAGGCCCACGGTTGCGGGATAGAGCGCTGCCAGCTCGGTGTCGATTTGAACTTTGCCTGATTCGATGCCGCGAGTCGCGAGGATTTCTTTGGACGCCAGACCGATCATGGCGTGACATACTGCAGAGAAGACCTGGGCCTTGATAGGGCCAGGAAGCAAGGGAAGCTCTCGCCCTGTGAAGTCTACTTGGTTCAGGAAAGAGGCCGATGAATCAAAGCCTGGTGTGATTTCTGCCATGTACTGCAGAAGGCGTCTGGCATCTTGCGTTACAGGCACGAAGTCCTTATCTGTGTGGGTGCCTGGGCCGTAGACATCTTCGATGGTTTCGTGTTTGGTCATGATTTTAATTCCAGCGAACTCAGTGGACTCGTCGTTCGAGAGAAGAATGCGATCAACTGCGGTCAATTGCACTTGGCGAATGTTCAGGATTTATCGTTTGACCTCCAATACCGAGAGCGTGTGTCGAATCGAAGATGATG
The DNA here is from genome assembly GCA_000347735.1 of Cercospora canescens BHU. Classification (NCBI taxonomy): domain Eukaryota; kingdom Fungi; phylum Ascomycota; class Dothideomycetes; order Mycosphaerellales; family Mycosphaerellaceae; genus Cercospora; species Cercospora canescens. Next base: position 16,876 of record ANSM01004528.1, on the reverse strand, counting down.
AGTTATGACGAGAGTTGAGCTGCGAAACTTTATTCGAGAACGAACTAGCTATATACATACTCTCAAGCCGCTCGAGAGGGATTGAAGTTTGCCTCTCATGGAACTCTTCAACGGCCATCTCTCGGAGCAACAAAGTGATGTCGAAGCTCGAGAGTGACGACGCGAACGATCTTCGTCATTTTTGTGCAACCCGAATATTTCCCGAATTGGATAACTTCGGACTTCGCATCATATCGTCGCGATGGCAAAATTGTGCACGACTTATCGTATTTTCTGGCACAAGTACTGAGACGTCATGGAATGTGTTCGGAGCTTGAACAATTCGGACGATGATGAGTGACTGGGTTTCCCACCCGTCCAGGAGCCGAATCGTGCGGAAGTCGGAAAGACGTATTACGCCGAAGGTGACAATATATGCAAAAAGACAAAAGTCATCGATGCTCTTCTACAGCTCTGTTCTGCCTTATTCTGTTGCATCGCAAAATTTACGCTGATCCTGGGAGGCCATCTTCACCCCAAGCCCAAGAGCTGATTTGAGATTCTGTCCACCATGGCTGCCGATAACTCAAGAAAGACCATTCTCGTGGTTGGAACTGGGGTGATAGGAAGCTCTTGGACGACTTTATTCCTCGCTAAAGGACACAAGGTCATCGTATCAGATCCTGCTCCTGGGGCGCGAGAGAAGCTGGATCAATTCATCAAATCTGAATGGCCGCGAATGCAAAAAATCGGAATCGTAGAAAATGCTGATCCCAACGCATACGAGTTCGTTGAAGACGTTTCTCAAGCAGAGCAAGTCTTCAAAGGGGAAATTGACTGGGTCCAGGAGGTAAGTTTGAGTGCGGAGTTGATTATGCAAGATTCAAGGTGAGGCTGAAGCTGATTCCTATAAATCAGAACGCACCTGAACGACCAGACTTCAAGACAGACTTGATCGGTCAACTTGACGCTCTTCTTCCGAATAAGAACATCATTATCGCATCATCCTCTTCTGGCATTCCTTCGTCACAATTCGTCTCAAAATGCAAGAACGCATCCTCTCGCGTGTTGATTGGCCATCCATTCAACCCACCACATCTCATTCCTCTGGTCGAAGTCGTTCCGCATCAAGACACGTCGTCCGACACAGTCGATACAGCGATAGAATTTTACAAGTCTCTCGGGAAAGCTCCCGTGCTTGTGAAGAAGGAAGTGCCAGGTTTCCTTGCGAATCGTCTCCAAGCTGCCGTGCTAGCAGAGGCGTATTCGTTAGTCTCCCGAGGCGTGGCGAGCGCCGAGGACGTCGATACTGCCATGTCGACGGGTCCAGGGTTGCGATGGGCGTTGGCGGGACCATACATGACGAATATGCTTGGAGGCGGAGCTGGTGAAGATCCTTTCGGTCATTTTATGAAGCATTTAGGACCTGCTATTGAGGATTGGAAAGCCGATATGGACGAAAAGAGGTTTGGTTGGCGGGAAGATGATGTCGATGGACTGATCGAGAAGGTGAAGCCTTTTGTGGATGCAAAGGATAGAGAGAGCGTGAGAAGAGATATGGGTGACGGTCTGATCGAACTGTTGGAGATGAAGAAGGGAAAGGATAATCTGGTGTAGTCGTTCAGGCTAGCCGATGGTATGGGCTGTTGACTTTGCCCTGCTCTCATGCAAGACATGTGCCTATCCTAATCACTTCGACTGTGTGGAACATTCAGTGGACTTACAATTTACGTGAACACCTGAGTCCGCCTCGCACGCTGCTCTTTTCGAACTCTGTGTAGTTGAGAGCTGCTGTGCCGATCGGACCAGTTCGCATGCCTTGGCTGTAAAGCTTGTCGGTTTTCTGCGGGCCCCTCAGGGCCGGGATCCTCCAGGTGCCTGTAATCTGGAGTCGAGAATGATGTTGCAACAGTGAAGATGTGGATCTGATGAACAATGACGTTGAGCCTCCGGAAACCAACACCCCTGTACAATCTTTGACTTCATCTGACGTTTCCGAGATATCTCCGCCTGCCTCCGCGCTGGTAGACAGCAACTCGGCCTTCCCACAGTGCGAGATGCGAAGTCCGAGTGACGTATCTGGGTAGCAGTAGATGCTGCTTCTATGGGAAAGTTTCGAGATCGGCGTCAAGCATCAACGGCTCACCAGGGATTTTGCATTCACGGCCATGTCTCGCCTTCTGGTCGCTGCTTCTAGAGGGTTTATATGTCATAAGGACTGAAGGAGAGCTTACAGTCGAGCACTGGAGGCGACCCATTTTTGATCACCTAGAAACCAGGATTCACAAAACAGACCCTTAACTTCAGTGGCATCGATAGTCAATATGCCTTATCTGGAGAACAACACAAGCTCAAGCACACCTACACTCTTCATTCTCAGCATATACCGTGCAACACCGGAGATACCACTCTCTACTCAATCAGCTGACGACCTGACCCACCGAGGCAGGCTTCTGCGATTTACTCCTGGCAAAGATGAAAAGCCGGTCACTCTTCTCCAAGATCTGCACATGCCCGATGGAATCGCTATCAGTACAAAGCATAATCGAATTTTCTGGACACAAATGGGAAACCCTGGTTCAAACGATGGGTCAATCATGACCTCAAATCTCGATGGCGGCGATGTGAAATGCATCCTATCCGGCGGAGCCGTGCACACCCCAAAGCAGATCGTCATTGACGAAGAAGCTGAAAGGTTATATTTCTGTGATCGTGAAGGGCTTCGAGTGCATCGGTGTGATTTCGAGGGAAGGAACCACGAAGTGCTGATCCAGACTGGTGATTGGAGGAATCCGGAGCATCAGAACGAGCAAACCCGGTGGTGCGTTGGAATTGCTTTGAGCAGGGAACACGGAAAGCTGTACTGGACGCAGAAAGGTGCGCCAAAGATGCGCCAGGGCAGTATCTTTTCCACCCGGCTGGATGTTCCAAGTGGATATACAGCAGAGGATCAACCGGACATTGAGCTCATCGCTGAAAATCTTCCCGAGCCCATCGACCTGGAATTGGACGAGGAGACAGGGGCTTTGTACTGGACTGACCGGGGCGAGTTTCCTTTCGGAAATACGCTGAATCGAAAGACTTTGAGGGTAGGTGGAGGCGGTCCTAGGGTTGAGGAACGGAAGCTGGGTAGGGAGATCCTGGCAGAGGGCTTTGGTGAAGCCATTGGGTTGGCATTCGACGAAGGCAACGGATTTGCGTGGGTAGCAGATCTTGCTGGGAGGATCTGGAAGTGCGATACAACGAAACCTGCAGCCAAGCAAAAGATGTATGAGGATGAGCTTGCTGTTTTCACAGGCTTGGCGCTTTATCGTGGCTAGTTTGATGTTCAACGTATTCATCTCTGGGATGCATGATCAGCTGTGTTTCTTGATACGCATCATATTTGATCAAACAGAGAGTCAACGACTGCAGTCCCGATTGAGAATGGCCAATCGGACGGATTAGGATGACTGTCAGTACGCTTTGTCACGGCTCAGCTCGCCCAAGAAAAGGTAGAGCCGGAGGTGAAGGGGATCGTTCTACTCTTCAGTGAGAGACACGAGAGCCAGAATTGCCGGCTCATGCAGAGCGAAGTTCATGACAGGAGACAGATTGTATCAGTCCACGGATGAACTGCTTTCAGTGTTGCTATCGACCAACGGCGTCCAGGTTCCAGTCTTCAACGACCTGTATTCAGGTAGCGTTGGTCATCACTCTCCTCAGCGCGTCGTGCACTCAAAGCAAAGTGAAAGTTTCTGGCATCGTTGCTAAAGTCTTGGCATATTGAGACGGTACGGGTTGTAGCAGCGAGTCAATACCACGCTGCAGTGTAGTCGATGAGCAATACCGCATTTTGGCCTTGAATGACGTCGCGAAGAACTCTGAACTGGTCGAAGACACTGTGCGTGACATTCAATTGTGCCTCGACCTTTCTCCCTCGTGCTAGAGCGCCCAGCAGGGAGGACTCTTGGCATTGGCGCATTGCAGATCAGTGCCTCGTGGCATTGCGATTGTTGCGGATTGGTCCTGTCGCCGATCAGAGGAATTTTCCTGGCAAATATGAAAAGCACTGCAATGTCCCGGCAGAAATCAGGCTGTGGTCTAGCGCTCTCGTTCATTTATCAAAATGAGATTCGCGAATCTTTTTGGCACAATCCTAGTTGGTGTGGCCTCTGTATCAAGCGCACCAACGCCAGGCCATCATCATAACATTATTGCAGCTCGACAGCAAGATGACATCCTATACGGAAACTTGACGTTGGACACGTCTGCCGAACGCTTTACATTCGATTATGCCACACTTGACCCATTCTCAACAAACTGGGTAGGACTATACCCAGCCTCTGGTGGCGGCCCAGTGGACCAGGAGTATGTGTCGCCATCACTTGTCTGGAAATACGCACCGGACACGGAAGGGTCGGTTTACCTGTCGACGGAAGCATTGCAGCCGGGGGATTACCAGGTATATTTCCTTGCACGAGACGGCTATCGTTGGCTTGCAGAGCCCATCACTGTCTCGCTTCCGACTCCGCCTGCTGCACTCAGGTTTCCGACTGACAGTGCTACCTTGCATAATGCCAGGCAATGGGAAGCTTACACTGCTCAAATCGGAGGACTATTGCTGGGCAAGAGTGATGATCGAGTGATTTTCGAGAAAATCGACGGCGAACGGTGGATTAGTGTTGGTGAAAGTGGCGAGCTGGGTGGAAGCCCTGGGATTTTCGACAAAAAGCAGTCTGTCGTCACAGTAAGAGCAACTGCTGAGAGTGGTTCGACTGCAACGATAGAGATCAAGATTCCGGTAAAAATGGCCTGGCAATCGTTGGTTCAGGACTTGAAAGTCATGACTTTCAATCTTTGGCACGGAGGTACCCGAGTCAACAACTTCCACGAGAAGCAGCTCCGGTTCATCCTGAATTCTGGAGTAGACGTTATTGCACTGCAAAAAGCAAGCGGCACACATGGTCAAAGACTTGGCCAAGCACTTGGATGGTCCTATTACCAGAGCACGGGGAGTATTGCGGTCATCAGTCGATATCCTATCGTGGAAGAATATGGCGAGAAGTCAGTATCCGGAGGGGTCCGCATTAATATCAACGGCAACAGAAAGGTTTCGCTCAAGCCAACGGAGGTCAACGTCTGGAGTGCACACCTTGGCTACACGCCCTATGGTCCATATGACTTTTGTTTTGACAATATGACTCAGGAAGAGGTGCTGCAGCGAGAAACAGAATCCGGACGTACGCCACAAATGATTGATATCCTGGACAGCATCCAATCACAGCTACAGGATGCGCGAAGGGTTCCGGTCATTCTGGCTGGCGACTTCAATGCGCCCTCACATTTGGACTGGGTGCCGGCACTTGTAAAAAAGAATTGTGGGATTGATCGCTTCGACTGGCCAGCTTCTGTTCTTCCCACCGCGCGTGGACTGATTGACTCATTTCGAGTGGCGAATCCTGATCCAGTGGCCGTCCAGGCTACGACATGGAGTCCACTTTATCCGAGGCACAATGGCGACACTGGTCGCGAAGAGCCGCAGGATCGCATCGATTTCATCTACCACACTCGTGAGAGAATGAGCGTCGTGAAGTCGGATGCCATTGTGGTGGAGAATCCTAGTCCGTACCCACAACATGCGGACAATGAATGGACAACTGATCATGCAGCCGTCCTGACGCATTTTCGGCTGTAGGGAAATGCTTCAATACACGATAGAATGCAATACTATGCCCTTGCTTCAGTTCTGTGCCTCTGCGTTGGATCCTGCAGACGTGAGTCTGTTGGAGGGTGCAGCAGCTGAGCATAACAACTGTATCCTGGCCACATTCAGAGGCGATCAAGACACCGATCGGAGCGCAGCAATTGTTAGTACTCACACGCTGCATTGCGAGGTTGTATGCTGCAAGCCTCAAAGATTCCTTTGAATCCTTCCGGCTAAGTCGGCAGCCATCGAGCGCAACACCGCGTAAACGACCTGCCCTCGTGCCAGTGGCGCCCAAATACAGCGAGCATTATCGCCAGGCAATCCATACAGTCTGTTACAATTTGGTGACATCTGATGCCAGTCAAGGCCTTTCAACGCCAGTATCAACCAAGGCAAGCTTGACGCTCCCTCTCATCACCGGCGACAAAGCGACATCGTCGCAAACACCCCGAGTGCCATCTTGCCACCGCTTCAATCAACCCTTGCCCTTCTCCAATCATGGGTGCTCTTGCATACGCTATACCAGTCGGCATTCTTGCGGCGATCGTGGTCGTCAGTCTGGTTTTCGTCTGGTTCTGGTTCCCGCGCGCCTACAAAAAGGGCGTCCAAGCTGACGAGGATGATGTGAATGAGGTTACGGGCGAGGATCGTGAGGCACAGCGCCAGGCCAATCGAGACATCATCGAGCGGTTCAAGAGAGCGAGAGCTATTGAGAGAGGAGAGATTTTGGAGAACGTTGAGATGGCAGATGCCACGCCTGTTGCCCAGACCGCGCACGAACCAAAGACCGATACCAAGACGCCAGCCGGGCCGGGGCAGGGGTGAGCAAGAGTGTGAATGGTGGTCGAGGATACTGGGTCAACAGTACAACAACACCCTGCTTTCAGCATGAGAGCCGCAAAACATACAAAGAGTGCGAAAATGAGCATTTAAATCTCCGCGTCCGTCGCAGTTCGCCACGACTCGTAGGGCGCCATAGAATCCGTTTTCTTTGCATGCCTTAGCTGCAAATCCACACATACTACTGTCCAAAGGTCTTCCTCGTCCTATACTCTTGACAGACTTACATCGACGCTGGCACCTCAGGTATGTAGCGGCTCGTTTGCGATTATGCGATGGCATGGGTAGCTGCGCTATCTGTCGACGATACTAGAAATCGCCCGCCCATAAAAAGAAGACTGGCTGCCATCTGCTGTTCCAGGACCTCGCTTGCATCGAGCGGGCACAGCTCGAACAGGGTGTAGTAGTACTACCCACTTATCCATTCTCGTGTCGGCATGTGCAAACTGGGAACAATTCCCTCTAGCTTCTATCAACAGCCAATCTGATGTTTTGAAATCGCACGTCCTCCGAGCTCTCGCAGACTTGTCCTGCTGTGGCATGTAGGCGAGCATGCGCGATATATAGTAGGTGCATACACGCATTTCTCACATGGCATATCGGCTTCCACAAACTCAGTCCAAATCTCATCTTCTTAGCACGATCAGATTCTGCTCGACTTTACCACAGCAAGATGTATTCCATCACAACTACGGTAGTAGTGGCACTGACACTGGCAATAACGTACAAACTCATCATCACCGTCTACCGTCTCTTCTTTCATCCTCTGGCCGTCTACCCGGGTCCGCTCTTGGCCAAAGTCACTTACAAATACGAATTCTATTACGACGGCATCATCGGAGGCCAGTACGTCAACCGCATCGCAGAGCTTCACAAGCAATATGGTCCCGTCATCCGCATCAACCCAGACGAACTTCACATTTCCGACTCTTCGTTCATCGATACCATCTACTCTGGAGGATCAGCTAAAAGCGACAAATTTGCCTATCAGACCATTCAATTCGGCAATGACTTGTCGGTCTTCGGCGCCATCAGCCATGAACGCCATCGCCTTTTGCGTGGAAGCATGAATCGATTCTTTTCAAGGCCCTCGATCGCCAAACTTCAACCTTTAATAGTCAAGAACATCGACAAGCTCTGCGCGCAATTCGAGACTAACGCTGAGCTGGGCAAGCCTGTGGACGTATGCAAGGCTTACTCGTGCTTCACCACAGATGTGGTCTGCGAATGGGCATTTGCCAACTCCATGAATTTGTTGCAAAATCCTTCTTTCGAGCCAAATCTTCAGACTGCTCTCCGGGCTGGTATGGGCGCTGCTGCAGCGATCAAGCAGTGGCCAGCATTGTATACCGTGCTCAATGCACTCCCGGATCGTGTCGTTGCACTGCTCATGCCAGACATGCCCATTTGGCTTAATTTCCAGCGAAGCATGAAAACCGAAATCCAGAAGATTATCGACCAGGAAGGCATGCATGAGCAGAAAGCCTCGTATGGTGTAGACGAGAATGGCCTTCCCACCGCACCAACACTTTTTCACGAACTACTCATCTCGGACTTGCCAGCTCAAGAGAAGGGCGTGAAGCGCATGGCTCAGGAGGCAAATGTAGTCATCTCAGCTGGCTCGGAAACGACGGCTTGGACCTTGTCCGTCCTGACATTCTACTTATTGGACGATCGTGCTCGCCTGACAAAATTGCAGAAAGAGCTCAAGACTCTGATGCACGATCCGATGACTTTGCCAAGTTGGTCGGCCTTAGAACAGCTCCCTTATCTTTATGCTGTGATCCAGGAAGGATTGAGGTTATCTTATGGGGTTGGAACAAGGGTTGCGAGATGTGCGAGACAGCCTGTTGTGTACAGAGACGCTGGCTCTGGGAAGGATTGGGAAATACCTACTGGCACTCCAGTCAGTATGACTTCAGTTTTGATTCACCATGATGAGACGATCTTTCCCGGTGCTTTGGACTTTCGACCTGAAAGATGGTTGGATGAGACCGAACTCAACAGAGTCAAGAAGATGGATCAGTACTTGTTCTCGTTCTCGAGGGGAAGTCGGCAATGTGTGGGCATGCAGTAAGTCTTCCTCCCCCATTGATTCCACCTGGAGCGTTGTGCTAATCATGCTTTCCTTTGCAGTGTTGCCTATGCTGAGCTGTATCTTCTCCTTCCCGCGCTTGTTCTGAGGTTGTTCGATAGGATGGAGCTGTTCGAGACCACAAAGAAGCAACACGTGCAGTGCTACCATGAAAATGTCACTCCAGTGCCTGAGAAGCAGGAGGAGGGCATTCGAGTTCTCATCCGTGCCCAATGAACAGTCTGGTGCAGTGGCACTGGCTTTACGACGTTTCCAGACTGCGCACGTCGCTAAGTCATGAGGTTTCTTGAATCATTCAGTATTTACATCCCTATCATCTGCCATGAAGGCTGGAAAACTTGATAAAGTTGCCTATTCCACGATCATGGCTCACATTAAGGAAGATGATAAGCATAAAGCGGAGATGCACGAATTCATACATGAGAAAGGTATCGATGGCGTTGCCGCCGAGGAGGGTGCGTTCGGTGCACGTAAGAAGATCGATTCCAAATGGAGCAAGCTTGTAAGCGTATATGCGAGTGTAAGACTATGTCGCCGAAGGGATAGATAATTCCTCCTATGTTAGGCGCATATCGATTTAGTATACGGAAGTAGTATCTTTAGGACTGCCAGATGATAGGAATTCCCCGCCGAATTTCCTTAGGCCCGCTGGAAAAAGCTTTGTGGGGTCGGATAAGGCGAGCGGAAGGTAATTATAATGTGGAAGGCGGAAGCTGGAAGGTATAAGGCTATTGCTACATCCCGAGGGCCTGAGAAAGAGGCAGGTCAAACAAATCCAACGAGCAACGACCTTGCGGGAGAGCCCTAGTCTTCTCATGTTGGCACAGCGTGAAACTTCAGTATCGAATACACTCGACCTACGCCTATGAAGAGAGGCTATGACAGGATATCTTTGTTATCTCGGCCATATCTGTCCCGTTAGTGGAGACTGTCTGCTGCTGCCAAGCACTGTCTCCGCACGTTCGACCTAGGCATCTTACGCTGTGCCCCCAAATCGAGTCGAGATACTCAGTCGAAATCCGCCTGCTATGCGAAGTGCGTGCGGAAAAGCACGCCGCTTCAACGCCCCCGATAGTCTCTTCACTGACATCTCTTGGCAAATATGCCCCTCTTAGCAGTGGTGTACCGTATTCGTGTTCGCAGCTTTGTTCAAGAGCTTGGAATCAACCTTGGCCTCCATGGCCTCTGATGTGACACTCCGAGGCTATGAAACCCTCGATTCGTCCTGTGAGCAGCTGTATATAAGACAGTAGTATGGCCGGTGGTACAGAAGTCATTGCCCATGCTACCTAGTCTTCAAAATGAAGCTCTTCAACACTCTTGTTTTAGCCGGATCGAGTGTTGCACTCGCATCCGCCAAGGTTCAGCTCCCCAATGGATGGTCCAAAATTCCTCCCGATCAGAAGATCAATCCAGGAAGGTTCCATGGCAAGCCTCGCTACCTGACTTGGATGGCAGATTCGCAAATCAAGCACGGCGTGGAACCAACTTACGCATACACAGTGTCAGCGTACCTCTCAGGAATCCTCCTTGCCTACTACAGGACTGGCGATGACAATTACCGGGATTACGTGAAGCGACATGTCGATACTGTCCTCTACCCAGCATGGAACGGTGAGATTCTGCTGCACAACAACAGTAATTCTATCGATGACATTCGATTCGGGCATTCGTTCTTGGATATGTACAACCTCACCGGGGGCGAAGAGATCTACAAAGTTGCAGCAGATAGCCTGAAGGATCAGATCGATCGTTCGTTCCGGACTCCAGATGGCGGCTTTTACCACAGGTATCCTGTCTACATTGATCAGATGTGGTTGGATGGCATTTACATGCTTGATGTGTTCTATGCTCGATGGACCCACGAGTTCCAACCAGATAACACCACTGCCTGGGATGACATTGCTCTTCAGTTTGATCTCATCGATGCTGGAACTTTGGTCGACAGAGAACGGACCAACGGACTTCCGGTCCATGGCTTTGATGTGAGCAAGAAATCTGTATGGGCCGATCCTGAAACTGGTGCCGCCCCTCATGTCTGGGGCCGTGCCGTGGGATGGTATATCATGGCTCTTGTCGATACACTCGACTATTTCCCCGCGAGTCACGAGGGTCGGGCGAGGCTGATCAAGTACTTTCAATCGGTCGCCGATGCTGTTGTGGCAGCTCAAGACCCAGTTTACAAGGGGTGGTACAATGTGATGGATCCTGGCCTCGAGGAGAAGTCGGGCAATTACATCGAGAGCTCTGGATCCGCCATGTTCGTCTACGGCTTGCTCAAGGGTGTGCGTCTTGGTTACCTGAGCGATCGGAAATATGTCAAAGCTGCTCTGGACGGCTACGAGCTTATGACCGGCACGTTTGCACAACCGAGAAAGGAGGATGGTGCTGTGTTCTGGGAGTGGACAGTGCAGACGGGTAGTTTGAGCTCGAACGGGACATTCGAGGTGAGTAATTTGGCAGGCAGCAGCTTTGATGTGTTGACTGAAATCCTTAGTACTACGCGACCATGCCTCTCTTCGAGAACGATCTTAAGGGCGTGGCACCTTTTCTGTTCTCTTCGTACGAATATGAGCTGTTCCTTGGGGATAGCAGGAAGAATGGTAGACCGTGAGCGTAAAGTTCAACGCCAGGTGCGACTCTGACACCGTCTATCCAAACGAATGATCACGAGAAGTACAAGCATGCCGCCGCCAGTACCATCGTAGGGGTTGAATAAACCAGATTAAATACATGCCATATGACAGAGCTGCCTCCTTGAGTGGTGCGAAAAATTTAGCTCGCAAAAGCAATTGACTCACAAAGCTCCATGTAGCATGCGACTAGATAGCGTATGCTTGTCATCTTCCTGCACGGATGGGTTCCAGGAAGCCCGTTGCCAACACATCCCGTGTCAAAATATGGATAGAGGGATTGCAAGGACCCCCAAAATATTCGCCAATTTGCAGGCCTGGAAGTTTGCAAGCCCCATATTGTCATTCCACGCTGGTAGACAGTTCTAGAGCTAGAAGTTGAGACTCGCGACGCAGAGAATCGCGCTGAGAGTCAGCAGTAGCCATGCCTCGAATCATTGGGTAGACCCTAGTGCAGTCACGACGTTTGGCTGGGTTTGATATGCTCGCGCGCGAACACAACACGGGTTGAGTTAATCGTCTTTGCGGACACGCCGCCTTGCTTTGGAGTCACTCCGATCATTGCTAAGCATTACGGCTATGAGCTTTGGGAAGCTTTTTGCTCCACGAATGTCCCTCCGACGACTTGACTCCAGGAAGGTGACTGGCCGCAGAGCCAGGACGAAGCCCAGAAGCCCTTCAAACTCACTGCACTCTTTCTGTTTCCCTTCTTGTCGGCTAGAAGGCGTCAAATCCCGCCGCTGCTGTCTCCCTACTCCACTGCCGCACAATCATCTATCACCATATGTCTCTATTTGAAAGTTCCACTACCTTTTTCGCCACCGGATCGTGCTGGGATGCATCGGCCGCGAAAACATACTGCTATAATCTATTTTCGGCACATCTGCCTCGGGATCGACCTGCTTCCAATCCAAAAGCCTCACCAAAGGCGCAAGAATCGTCGTCAACTGCACATAAGCATAGTGCTCTCCTGTACATCGATGTCGACCCGCTCCGAACGGTAGATAAGGCGAAAGCGCGGCTTTGCTGGAGACTGCGCCGAAGCCATAGTCTACTGAATCGCTTGCGTCATCGCTGCTATCGGTTTTGGATGTTTGAGAGGTCAGCTAGCGATGTGGGTTCCATTCTTTCGCGTTGGGGAAATTCTCGTCGAGTCGAGAGAGGAAGTTTGGTGCGGCGAGGAGGACGTGGCCTTCTGGGACGATGATCTCGGTGTTTGGAGCTGGCATGGGAGACTTGACTTTTCGCATTATGGAGTGAATGGGGGCGTGAAGACGTAGAGTTTCTTTGATGACTGCATTGTGAAGCGAAAGCTTGTTAATGTGGTCGTAAGTTATGTTCGTGCGGTTTTCGCCGACGAGGTGGAAGGCTCGAAGTTCTTGGTGTAGTTCCTTTATGAGCTGCGGCCTGTGAGCGAGATGCAGCATGATCCAGGTACCAGTGGCTGCAGTGTTGTGTTGGCCGCCCATCAAGAGGGATATCAAGAGATTCGACAGAATGTCGTCGCCAATTGGAGATCCATCCTTGTACGTCGCATCCATCAAAGACCACAGCAAATCATGCTCATCTTTAGGACGTTGCCTCTTCCTTCGATCGCTGATGATGCCCATGTATAGCTTTTGCATTTCCAACTGCGCATGGTCCCTCCTCCGGTTGACAGGCAACGGCAAGCCCGGAAGCATGAAATTGATCGGCGCAAACCCATCGTCCAGATGCCGAAATAGCGTCGCAAAAGTCCCATCGAACGACTCTCGCACTTCCTTGCCCTGCAGAGAGCCCCCTGCACAATACAATGCAATCTCGGCAATCACAGTCGAAATATCACAAACCCCTTCCTTCGCTCGAAAGGCGGCATGACGTCCAACATACTTCTCAACTTCATCCACAAACTGCGGGACATAAGCCCTCAAATTCGCGCTCGTGAAACCTTCCTTGACCACTCGTTTCTGATCCATGAATTTGGCATTGTCAACATCGTACACCACGCCTTTGCCAAAAACGGGCACAGTCAGCGGACCATAGACTTCCTCGGCATTGAGATCCTTGTGTTTGCCATTGAGAATGAAGTTGTTGCCCTGGGGTCCGAGAAAGACGGTAACTTTCATGCCGATGAGCGTGAATGTGAAGATGTCGCCATATTTCTCGCGGCAAGTGAAGAAGAAGGCGTATGGGTCTTGGCCGTAGTTGACTGTGGAGCCGATCAGAGGAAGCCAGTGGAAGACGACGGGAGGCTTGTGAGGGTCTTGGAATAGGAACTGTTTGAGCGGATTCCACGCCATGCTTGTGAGGAGGAAGACTAAAGCGCCTGAAAAGAATGCGGTGAGGAAGGACATGGTTCCTTATCGTGGCGAGGTCGCCCAAGCGAGAGCGTGGAGAGGAGTGTAGCACGCTTTATTGCGTCTTTTCAGAGGTCATACTCGAGGCTGGGATCTCTTGCTCACATATGCGTGAGAGACATGGATCGGAATCGTTTGTTCTGCATAAATTATGCACGCCTTCTTGATGCCATAAGATTTTAGTGGGGAGATAGAGTTTGAGTTTCGTCCCAGCCGATCTTCTCTCAGCACGACGCAGCATGGAAATAAGTGAGACAGTAAGCGTTGCTCTTGGTCTCGAGCGACAGACAGTAGAGACGAATTGAGATGACTTTCATTGGGGAATCGTGTTTCCCGTTCAGAGCTGGACGGCCTCTTAATCCCAGCTATCACTGTTCTGTGAAAAGGGGGGCAAGATATCACGCACAAATGCAGCAGAAACGAAGTCCATACACCGACAAAGGAGTCCTGGATCTTCAGTCTGCTTGCCGAGTTGAAACATGAGATTAGTTTCATGCCTACCCCTAAAATTTGACATGCGCTCGAACGCCACATGCATTTGAATATCTCGCACCACGTCACCGACTAGCCCGATTCCAATCCTCATATCGTCGAGCATGCCTGTCAATCTGCGCCACCTCATTGACGACTTCCGTCCATTCCACGTCTGCGGCATCATACCATCTGCCAGCAATATCCTCCCATACTTCGATCATCCGACGGCGCCCGCAACATCTATAGAAGGCACGAACTGCCTCCAATGCCATATTGGGGGGTAGGGACACTGGCTTTTGATCGGGAAGAAGAGAAGGCCGAGGCTCTGCTTCGAATGCTTTGCGCGACGCTGCCGCTTCCTTCTGGGATGGATGAGGACCGCGTTCGCGATTGTGTTCATGCAGCAGGGTAGATCCGCGACGCCACACGGGGAAAGATTTGAAGTCATCAGGTTGGTCCACCAGTTGCGACTTGGCAGCAGTGGTAGAGCGGAACAGGCTCCGATGTGCGGCGTCATTAGCCTGTTTTGCCCGGTCGTCCTCCTGCAACGATTTCTCGCTGCTGGCGGAACCTAAGCTGGCTCGGGCCTTGTCTTTGCTAACACCGTCTTCATCAAATGGATCGCCATCTTCAGACATCAGAGTATCGAGGAAGGAGGAGACGGCATCGGATGGATGCGGCACTGCTCCGGCTGCCTCCTTCTTAGATGCCTCGTCATCATCTTCCAGAGCTGAGCCGCCTTCTGGCAATAGTGCTGCATTGGTGAGATGTCGTAAGGAAACGCTTTCGAGGAAAGAATTTGTCGCGCTACTATTTCGCGACGCGAGTTGGACATCCTGAGGCCGATCTGCAGGACCGTGGTCTCCCTGGTCGCTGTCAGACGCGGAGTTAAGCGTGTCAGTTGTAGGCTCGGAAAGCATCACGCCAAGAAGGTCGAAGTCGTCTGTCATCGATGGAAGGCTCGAAGGGGACGTGGAGCGTCTGTCGTTGTTCTCGGAAGTGCCACCAAAAGACACTGGGCTAGACTCGTTGGATCTGGCATCGCCATACTGAGACGCGTCTTTCGGGTCCCATTCGCCATCATCTTCAATCTGCAACAATGACTCATCCTCATCTATCGCCGGAAACGCAAATGTGGACTTGTGCTGTGCGTCCTTCTCCAGCGCAGCGCTTCTTTCCACGTCGTCGTTATGGGCCAATCGCTCCGTCGGTAGATCGAGCTCCAACTGTTTGACGACGACTTTCCAAAATTGCTCCAGTCGCTGATTCGTCCAGCCAGATAGTGCATAACCACCGTGGAGACGAAAGCCCTTGAGGATATGCACATAAGCGCTTTTCTCAGGGAGCAGCCCTTGCTCACTTATCTCCATCAGCAACTCCCAGATGCGATCGGCGTTCCCCGATAGGATGGAATGATACTTGAAAAGAATTGTGTAGGTTCGGGCGTCAGGAGCAATGGGGGTAATCTTCTGCACCTGTTCACGACGATGAAATGCAGAGTTTGATGAGCCAAAGAAAGAAGAGGCATGGACTTCACTCTCCGCTCGCAGTCGCTGCGCAGCCACGTTCAGTTCGGACCTCAATTCTTTTCGATCTTGCCACTGCTCTGGACTTAAGACGCGGCTTTTCTCCTCTGTCAAGCGCTTCATTTTGTTGAAAACCTGCTCAGCCGCAGGAGCTTCCCCGGCCCGCAGGAGAGATAAAATGACCGAGTTCATGATGGTTGTGTCCACAATCTCGCCCGCTTCAACGAATTCCCGGAAGGCGCGCCTAACTTCGTCGCCATCTCTTTTCATGCCGCCAAAGTAGATCATGCTTCCGCGAAAGTAGCGGTCGAGTGGCAAGTCTCTTGCTTTGATCTCGTTGTATATAGTGTCTGCGAGCCCGAAACGACCCGCTTTGACAGCCACATCGAACAACACGTTCAGCGTAACATGGTCGGCAGCGTGCCCTTGCTCTTCCATGCGCATCCACATCTCAATCGCTGCTTTCACTTCACGGGATGTCGTAGACTGCACCCAGCGCCCTGCAAAGGAGATGGCCGTAGTCCAATTTTTTTTGTCTAGTGGCACGCCTTCGTCAACACAGTCATCCAGGACCTGAAAATATCGTTGCATTGCATCCTTGTCATGCCATTGCTCAACGAAGCCCAGGTGTTGCAGGAATCGGTGCAGGACCGGGGCAATCAGATATCGCGGCCGAGGTGGATTGATCCGCTGATACAATTCCCACAGTTCGTTCAAAGGGAAGTGGCCAAGTCGGGACAACATGACGTTGTTTGTGAATTTCTCAATGATGAACTTTTGCTCCTTGTTCTCTGGCAGTTCTGCACGGTGTTTGCCAGGACTCGTTCGAAGCTGAGCTGCTGCTTGCTCTTGCTCAGGCGTCAAAACCAGGCGGGATGCGAGAGGAAGATGATGACCCCCGGCCTCTGTCGCTGGCGGGCCATAATGGTGGTAGAAGTCTACCAGTTCGCGATACTCCTCCTTTGAGATCTGGGCGTCTTTATCTGTCGATACTTCGGCATTCGTCACTGCCGAATCTCGCTCCGGCTCGCTGCGAATAGTGGAATAGTGTCGGAGAGACCCATTTCCAGGGAACGGCGGTCTTGTTCTATGTTTCTTGCAGGTGGCTGCCGCCACCAGGCTGCTGATGAAGACATCTTCCCATGTCTTGGCGGGTGGACGTGGTGTACCTACGCACACCCGCTTGTCACCGTCGTCGCATTGTTTCCGTGTCGCTCCTCGTCGGTAAGAGTTCCGTGGGGCGGAGCGTCGGGCGGAGCGTCGGGCGGAAGAGGCTATCGTCGTCGAAGAAGGGAGCGGCGGGG